>PVKH010016343.1:0-5000 GCA_004027955.1 Chaetophractus vellerosus
AAGATAGTAAAGGGCATATCTCATAGGATTTTAAGTTTGCAGGGGGAATTCCACTGGCCAAAATACCTCTTACTAGCCAACGTATTATATTATTCAGCAACTTATTTTTAGGGTTAAAAAAGACCATCTCTTCCTCTGCCCTACTATAAGAAGGACATGGAGGGACATGTCCTTGGAGGGCGGTATAAATTCACTAGTACTACATTTATCTTTATGCATGGTGTGGCCTGTTGTATCATAAAAACAGTGAATAGCACAGGTGAGTGTGCAATTGGGAATGACTGGAGAGAGGGGTGCCACACATTTTGTCAAGATATAGTCCAGTTTACCTAGAGAAATGTCACTGTTTGGAAAATATAATAAAAATGTGGAGATATAATTTGAGCAAAGAAAATAAAATAAATGATTCCAGTTTCTGAAAATTCTTAAGCCATAAGTTATAAGCTGAAGGAAAATGTCTTATTTCTTAAAAGTATATGAAATAAATATTATACAATAAATTTGAACTGATTACTTAACACTTTATTAAGTATTATCAGATATTGACTTTTGGAAGGAGAAAAATTTCACTCATATACAAAGGAATAAATTGTATAAACACTATTCATCTGTAGTTTTGTGTTTAATTTGCAGAGCAGTGTTTTCTTAGAAATGAGAAACACACCAATTCTTCAATGAAGAAAAGGCATGTATACATTTAAAATCAAAATCACCTTTTTAAAATTAAGGTTTTATATGTTGTATAATAGGTAAACTACTGTGAAGTGTAGTTGCCTGTTTAACTTCATAACTGCTTTGATTTTGGCAGTTTAGTTAATTCAAATAAAATTTGTGAAGTTAAGCACTTTTAAGAAAAGGAATAGGAGAACTTAATTTAACCTAGAGTGTCTCTTTTATTCTTCTTTTATTCATTTGAAGTGCCCTATCAGCTTGATCTGACCAACTTCAGTCATTTTTACCCTTTTATTTTTTTTCTCTAATGTAAACTGAAATTCCCTGCTGTTCATGGTATTTTAGTGTTTAGCATCATTTAATGAGCAGGTATCATTAAACTGAAAAGGTCCTTTTCTGTGTATTTCTGATTAGTTAGTGAAAGAACCAAAGAATTTATCTTAATAGATTTTGATGCTGGCCCATTTTACATTTATGTGCTTTTTGATGAAGTAGAAAATAATAATTTTGCTTAAAGTAGGATGGATTCTGTCAAGTGAATATGTGGCCTATTGTTAAATTGTAAGATATCAATTGTTTACAGATGTCACATAGTGACATATAAATTTATATGATGGATTTCTAAAAAATTATATACTTTACTTTCATTCTGGCTTTTTCCCTGAAAAAAATGGATATATAATTAAACATAGATGATTTAGTATTGTGATCTATATAATCTTCATTATAAAAGCTATAGTTTAGTGAGTGTATAACATCAGAAATGAAAACCCTTTAATACTAACTTCATTTAGTCACACAGTTTCACACTACACTTAACTATAGTTTCTTGTAAATTATAATAAGGAATAAACTATTAACTAGTAAAAGAAATAATAACATCCATTAATTGCATACTTCCTATTTGGCATTTGTGTATATTGTGTATATTATTAGTTATAAGTTTGCTTTTAGCAAGAAAAGAATATCTGTGAAATAAATAGCATGAAGCCAAAATAATGAGGCTAAATGCAAGTAAAGGTCAGATAATGTGTAATGTTACACATGACATTGTGTGACATTAACATTGGTAACAGGTAAAAGATGTAACAGTGCTGCCTACTGGTAAGAAATAGTAGTGTTTAAAGGGTATGTGAAAATAGGTGTAGTAAGTAGCAGAAATGGTTACCAAGGATTGTTATTTATACGTCTGACTCAAAATATTCTTTTCATTAGTAGTTATAGCAAATTTGCTGTAAAGTTTTCATGAGAGTAAATATGATATGACCCTTATGTTGTTTTTGTTATGCGTGGGTTTTTTTTTCAATTTTTGGAGAGTGTATATAAAACAGCACACTATCTCTTTTTAATCATGATGCCTGTATAATCTAGCTTATATATGCACCTTCATTGATAGCCTTGATTTTGTTCTTTATTTTCAAGGTCTGCATTTCTAAAATGATAAGGCCTTGAATATGAGAGATAACTGTCAATTTTTTGTAATAACAGCCAGATATTTAGATAGTTCATTGAGACCATTTATTCATAGAAAAAATTATATATGCAGTAATCAACATATAAGTCTAATTGGGAAAATGAAATTAGACTGCTTCTAATGCACTGATGTCAAAGTTTTAGCAAATTAATAATCAAGAGTACTTTTATGTAGGCTTTATTTTCCAATGTTCCACTTAAAATAAATTCTGAGTTTTCTGTACCAGAAATAAACATTTTTCTTAGAATTGCTTTTGCATATCTAATAGTTTTTACCCAATAAACTCATTTTGCATAGAATCTTGAGAAGAAATTAAAGTTAGTTTTAACGTTAATTCAACAAAGCAAAGCTTTAATTTTATAGCCATGAACAGTTTAATATTTGTTGTGCAATGTTTGTATGGGCATGGCATGATAGACTTAATTAAATGTGATGATTTCATTTTTTGAAAATTTGAATCCTTATCTTAGACATTTTAGCTTTATTTTCAGATAGCCATTATAAAGTATTTATTAAAATGCCAAGCAATTTAAAAATAGTTTTTACCTAATGAGGAACCTGCTCTTTCATTATGTATAACTTTCTCAATTACATAATGCTATTTCCATCCTGAAAAAGAATTTAGTTAAAACGAAATTGAGGAAAAAGGGGAAAGAGAAAAGATTTTTAAATATCCTAAACTCACTTCTGCTTTCTAGAGGGAGGAAATGTACAAGTCTCCTTCAAGTTAGGAAAACTCTTGATGTTGATTCTCTTTCTCCCTTGCTCTTTTTCTTTTCTTTCTCCCTCTCTAGTCCGTCTCTGCCTCTAACTCTACATCTTTCTCTATGTTGATTTAGATGGCATTGCAAGTAAATTCTGGCCAAGTAAAATGGGGAACATTTTAAGTATAGTTTTTAAAGAATTTTATTTCTATTTGCTTTAGTAACTCAGAGAGATAAAGGAAAGGAGGAAAGAAGGGAGAAAGGGAGGGAACAAGGAAGGGGGGAGGACAGGAGAAAAATTAAGAAAAAGAACTAGGAAAGAGAACAGGAGAGGAAAAAGCTGAGCTGATAAAAAGTGAACTGAAAATAAATCAGATTACATTGTATGCAAATTTTGTGTATGAAAAGGAGGAAAAGTGTGAAAACTGTTTAAATGTGTGAGAAATTGATACTTTCATTCTTGAAATCATTTTTACAACCTGCAAAATAAATTGGTAGTTAGTAAATAAAATATTCCTGGAAGGTTTAGTGACATTTAAAAGATAAATAGGTGGGACTGTAATTTAACTTGCTTTACTAATGTAATAACCAAATAGCATAGAAGGTATTTTAATAGCATAGAAACTTAGCAGCGCAATTCCTATAAGAAAATGTAGTAAATGTAGTAAATGTTCTTTCTGTGTGAAGGTTTCTGTTAGCTTCATAACATAAGTAACAATGCCAAACCCCAGTGCTAACAGTAGTCTGCACTGTGGCCTTTGTCGTCTTAGCTTCTGCAACACTGATGGAAATGGTTTTCAGAAAAGCGACGAGAAAAATGCTTTACATACAGAGATGTACTCGATTGATTGATCCTTTTTAATGATATGAATAACCATATGTTGATACTTTTCCTTCAGCAGCCAAGAAAAAAGTCAATTACATTAATGAGCAAATTAAATGTTTTCGTTAAATAGAAGTTCTTATCTATTTTATTTCTATACAAATATTTAAAGTTTATTTTTCCTTGACCTGTATATTTATGTATGGTATTTTGCAAAAATATAATGCATGTTTAGGGATTAATAACTTTATCTAGAAAATGCTTCTTAATGTTTGGTAAAGTTGAAAGAGCCCTAAGAACCAATATCATAGAATAATTCAATAAAGAGATGTTTTTTATTCTCTTGTGTCTAGTCTATGTTTCATCTCAGACAGCTTTCCCATGTGCTATTTCAACTATAACATGTTAAAAAGAGTCTGCTTAAAAGGATATACAGTAATGTTTTGATTCTCAAATGCTATAAAATTATATTTTCTTTCTGTTTTATTCCTTATAAAAATGTTAAGCTGAATTTTTCATTTATGTTTTGTCAATTGAACAATCATAACAATAATTGAAATGGGTTTTTATATTTGCTTTATTTATGAAATTATGTATTCATACTTGCTACCAAATTATTTTTATATTTTCTAAGGTTTTGTAATAAAAGTTATCAAAAGCATACTAAATATATTATAACATAGTTTGATTAGCAGAATAACTACCACAGTTTTAAATGAAAATTTTAGCCCTTATTTTTTGGTCCTTTATTATTTTTAAGTTCAGTTTTATTTAAGGCATATTTTCCTGCTATAATTTTTGAAGATTTAGACATTAAATCATATTAATATTCTAATTCATATTTTTTCATATAATAGTTAAGTGTTCCTTGCTAGATAATATAATGAATATGTGTCTTATATTTTCACATCATTGATGATGTCATATTTTAGGAAAAGCACTTGTTAATTACAAATTCAAAGTAGAAAGGAGAAAGCAAACCTTCATTTATGCATAGATTACCTTAGTACTTACTACTTTTTTTCGTTATTTTATTATTAGTAACGTTTGGTTTCTCTCTTGCTGTGATTCTATAGAGGTGTATCATTTCTCATTAATGAAACTATAGTTCGAATATAAAATTGAACTTTTATTTAGTTAGAGGAGAGTTGTCTATTATCTGTTTATTTACCATTGGTTTAGCACTTTTAGCATCTTACACTGGAAATTTTTAACTATTAACTTAGGTTTGGCTCAAGACTTCTTAAATACTCTTTTTAGTAAATCGTATTGCACTAAATGGATCTAATAGTAATTAAATGATTAAAACTTGTTTAGTAAATTACAG
>PVKH010016344.1:0-15766 GCA_004027955.1 Chaetophractus vellerosus
CATGATTCAAAGAAAAAATCACAACATAAATAAGAAAATATTTTGAACTAAAGGAAATTAAAATACAACACATAAAATGTTGGGGCTCAGAAGAGCAAAATAAACACAAAATAAATAGAAGGAAGAAAATAATAATTATAAAAGCAAAAATCAATGAAATAGAAAAAAGACAAGTAAAGGTAAAGCTCTAAAGTAAAAAGTTGGGTCTTTGAAAAGATTAATAAAATTGATAAACCTCAAGCAACACTGATCAAGAAAAAACAGACAAAACAAATGATCAATATTAGATATGAAAGAGGCTACACTACTACAGATCCTATAGACATCAAACAGGACAATAAGAGAATGTTATGATCAATTTTTATGTGAATAAACTGGACAAATTATATAACAGATAAATGTTTTGAAGATACCAATTCCAAAACTGACAAAGGAAGATGTTTAAAAATCTGAATAGCTCTATATCTATTAAAAGAGTTGAATTTTCAATTAAAAAACAACAAAAACTTTTCACAAAGAAAATATCAGGCCTGGGTGGTTTTACTAGTGAAATCTACTCTAAGGAAGAAATAATACAAATCTTATAAACTTTTTAAAAATGAACAAGAATTCTATTTCTTGAAGCCATAATAACTCTGATACCAAACTTTGTCAAACATGACAAGAAAAATATTACAAATAAATATCCTGCATGAACACAGATGCAAAAATCCTTAATAAAATATTAGCAATTGAATCCAATAATACTAAAAAAAATAAGTCATGACCACATAGGGTTTACTCTGGGAATATAAAGTTGGTTTAGCATTGTAAATTTAGTCAAGTAATTCACTATATTAACAGAATGAAGGAAAAAAAATACAATAAATAGATGCACAATTGTACTGGAGGACCTAGCCCAGTGCATTAGGGCAAGAAAATGAAAAAAAAAAAAAAAAAAGGGTTAAATATTGAAATAAACTGCCTCTATTTCCAGAAAATGGGCCATTTTTTAAAAAAATCCTAATTAATCTATAAAACAAGTATTAGAACTAATAAGGAAACTTAGAAAGATCACAGAATACAAGGTTAATATACAAAAATTATTTTATATACTATAACAAACAACTGAAAATAAAATTTTGAAACTTTACAATATAAAAATGTAAAAAATATAAATTACTCAGGAATAAATTCAACAAAAGAGGTACAAGACCTTACATCTAAAACTACAAAACACACCTGAGAGAAATTAATGAAGACACAAACAAATGGAAATATACACCATGTTCATAAATTGGAAAGTTCAATATTGTTAATATCTCATTTTGCCCTCAACTGATCTATGGAGTCAATGTAATATTAATCATAAGCCCAGTAGAGTTTTTTGTAAAAAGTAGACAGCTGATTCTAAATATCATATGGAAATGAAAAGCACTTAGAATACCCAAAGAACCTTAAAAACGTTGATCATAGTTGGAGGAATTTACACTACCTATGTTGAAGAATAACCACACACCTACAGTAATTAAGTCAATGTGGCAGGGGCATAAAATTGACAAATAGATGAATGAAACAAAATATAAAGCCTATAAATACACTGTAAATACACACCAGGACCCCAAATTATTTTGAGACAGATCATAGATCTAAACATAAAGATTAAAACCATAAAGTTTTTAAAAGAAACCTTAGAAAATATTTTGAGTTGGGATACGCAAAGATTTCTTAGCTATAATAAGAATGCAATAACTATAAAAGAAAAAATTTGATAAACCGAAATTCAACAAAATGAAAGCTTATACTCATCCCAAAAACACCATTAAATAAGTAATAGGAAAGCCACCAGCTATGAGAAAATATTCATAAAACATATCTGATAAATGATTACCAATCAAGAACAAATAAATAACCCAATTAAAAAGTAGGCAAAAGGTCTGGACACTTTACAAAAAAATATATATGAAATAGCCAATAAGTACATGAAAACATCTTCAACATGATTGGGAAAATGTAAATTAAAACTGTTTTGCGACACCACTATACACCCCTGGTAGAAGACTGACAACGCCAAATGTTAGCAAGGATGTGAAGCAAACAGAACTCTCATACATTGTTGGTGGGATTATAAAATGGTACACGTTCACTTTGGAAAAACATCTGTCAGTTTCTTTTAAAACTAAACGCATATCTACCTTATTACCCAGCATTTCAATCCAAGAGAAATGAAAACATATGCCCATAAAAAAGACTTGTACACAAATGTTCATAGCAGTTTTATTCATAACAGACAAAACTAGGAACAGCCCAAGGGTTCATCAAGAGGAGAAAGGAAAAACAAACTGCTCAACAATAAAAAGATATGAACTATTATACAAATAATGACATGGATGGATCTCAGAAATACTAGGCTTAAATAAGTCTTACACAAAAGAGTATATACAGCATGATTTCATTTATATGAGGTTATGGAACAGGCAAAACTAATCAATGGTAAGAAAAAAATCAGAACAGTGATTATACTTCGAGAGAAGTAGGTGGAGGTAGTTATTGACTGAGGACTATGAGGACTAAGAGAATTGTGAGAACTTTGGAGGTAATGGCGATGTTCTATTTTTCAATATGTGTTTGGGTTAAACAGGTGTATGCACTTGTCAAACTCAGGAAAATACTACACACCAATGGAAGGTGTTAATAATTGGGTTGTATATGGGACTCCAGTATTTTATGCATGATTGGTCTATAAATCCCCAACTTCTCTAATAAAGAAAAATTTAAAAATTTTTTAAATCCAGGGAAAGTAGAATTAAGATTTGGGCATTTTGTTGTATGTAATCTCACCTCAAAAGAAAAAAAGTAAGCAAATATTGAACTCTGTTTAGTGTTATATGTGCTAAATTAAGAAATTAAATGGAAGTGCACTGAACTTGCAAGTTATTTTGAAATGCATCAGAAAAAAAGATGGATTGATGAATGGGTAGAGAAATAACACATATTAAAGAAGGTGCAGTAAAATGTTAATGGTAGAATCACAGTGATGTGTATATAGTTGTCACTGTAAAATTCTTCTAATTTTGCTATACATAGGGTAATTTTCATTAATAAGATGTTGGAAAAACAAACAAACAATAAATCACGTTTTTCAAAAGTGCATTCAATTTTTCCAAGAGAAAATCTCCATAAAATTGAGTTCAGATCTGAGAGTTTAAGAAAAGATGTCTTATCCTTCCTCAACAACTAGTGTTTGATACATGCCCATATTACAGTACGAAAATGTTTCCCAACACTAAAAAGATGGATAATAATCTGTGAGGAGATCCTTGGCCTTTGACCAAGAAAGAATGAAGATTTTCCTGGCTTCTTTTGAATTGACTTATATTGTTATAATTTGTCTCTAGGGAAATAGTTCCAAATATTCAATGATTATAAATGTAATGCGCATATACCTCAAGGATATCTCAGGCAGAACACAAAATTATTATGTGGCTTTATATATGTGCAGATATCCTTTCTAGTAACTTTGTACCTTGTTAAAATATAATTGTTTTTAAAAAATGGTCTCTGATAATTTGTACTAATATATAAACTTTATTAAAGGGAAACTAAAACATAGGACCTTTACAATACTACGAGCACTTGTATGTGCTGGTTTGCAAACACCAAGTTTTACTAGTATGTGCATGAATGTGTATATACATACATATTTTTCTTATATTTGAAAAACTCTAAATGATAATGAATGCTCTTCCAGGTTATACATTACCTCCAGTATAGGGTTTCCAGTTATAATACTTTCCACGGAAAGGCATATTGTCAAAGTCTGCACACTGTTTCTCTCGAAAATCTCGGGACCCCAAAGGACATGGCTAAAATAAAATAAAATCATAAATGTTACAATTGATGGAAAATACCAAAATCAAAGGACAAGATCCAATAAAATTAAAATTGTCTGAACTCCATCATATTAGCTTGTCACCTTACTCCATGGCTGTAATCCTGATATTTGCTTTATACTGTTTTACAACTAGTATTCAGACTGAAGTGTTTGAATTGTAATCTTAGCCACAGAAGAAATAACTGAAGTAATTTAAACAAAGTTAAGTGTTTGTTAGACAGATCCATGTAACTTAACACTCAGATACATGTCATAGTACTCTTTGCAATCAATCCATCAGGTATCCACCGTTAAACACATATAAAAACTAGGTGAAGAAACTAAGACAAAAATCCCTTTGGTAACAGAATTTAAGTTCCAGTTGCCATGGCTGCTCCCAGCTCTATATTTTAAGGAATCAAGAGGCAGATTTGTAACATGACTTTTAGCACTATTAATTGTGGTTTGGAGCCCTACAACTATACTGTTTACTGTCTAGCCCCGACAAAGACCATATTTTAAGACATGGAATGAGCTGGGCAAAATGCTAGGTTTCAAGTCTAAACACCTTCAAATTCAAGGAGTTTAGACTTACTAAGATTGCATTTAACCAATTAACACCACAGAGAATAAATGCTACATTGGTTCACAGCATGTATATGTATCTGAGGGTAGAGAGATGTTGAGAGGGTGAAGAGGAAGATTATTTGTTTTTAAGAAGTGTGGAATGCTAGTCTACCTGAATTTTTTAAAGAAAAAAAATCTTGCCCATCTAATGAGGCCAAGATTTCTAAATAACACAGGATCATCCAAAACTCAACCTTTGAGTTCATAAAAAATTTCAAGGTGTAACATCTCATAGTGTTCGAACAATATGACCTAAATTGACTTATCTGTTACAGTTCTGCAGCTGTAGCACTTAAAAAACAAATTCTGAAACACTGAGAAAACATTCTCTTTTAAAAATGGAGAACAGAATAAGTCATTAGATAAAAATACAAATACTTAATTGTGAATAAATGACTAGTATGTTGCAAGCATTCTCAGAGATCATGTTGAAGACTTTTTTTGTTTTTTTTTACTATCCTCCCTGGGATCTCTACATTTGCTTTGTATAGCTTCCCAGATCAGCACTTTGTGAATGGTCCCTTTGAAGCATATGCAATAATAATAGACCACAATGTGCAAATGTTTACATGGCCATCATTATTTCCTATATACTATGGTTCAAATTTCTACCATAGCAGGTCCTAAGCCTCAGATTCTGAAAATAGTGGCAGCAGTTCTAATCCCAGTTACGAGTCTTGTATTTTAAAATATTCTCAACACATTAAAACATGACATTGCAATGCCAAACTTAATAATTCTGCTTGTTAAATTGCCTTTCTTACTTGCCTTTAAAAAGAAATGAAAAATAACTAATCATCATAGACTACATAGTATAGCATGCCGGAAGGAAGTACTTCCAGAATCTTGTTTCATAGTCTGTTAAATCTTTGGATCGAAGAGAAACTTTCCTTTCCTAGTCATTTTCAGGTAATCCACACAAGGGTGAAAGTTTTCAGTTGCTTTGCCATGCAACAAGACTACTTTCTAAGCAAATATTATCAACTTTTAAAAGATACACAATTTCAATTCTAACTAAAAGTTTTCACATAATACTTATTTGTAAACCACCAAATACCTAAAAGTTTATTCAAGTGTGGCTATCAATATATTTGGAGAAACAAGATAAAAAAATGGAAAAACGACTATATCAGGCAATATATGCTACATGACAGCATGCTACAGGTTATCTATAGGTGTTGAAGTAATATAAACAGAAAGATCAATATGTCATTTGATTAGTTAGGGATATATTTGTGGAGGAAGAAAATCTTGAGCATGTACCAAAGCATTGTAAGAATTGAGCTGGTTAAGGAAAAGGACTTCCGGTAAAAAAAAAAAAAAAAAATATATATATATATATATATATATATGAATTAAGTAAATATATATATATAATATAAAATATATATATATATGAATTAAGTCAAGTCAAGTCAAGGGGTCAGGAAGAAAAAGGACATATAATGGGAATAGATGTAAAAAGTCCACCCTAAAAGAAAAAAAGGAATTGTATGGAAGCATAACGGATGACATTTCATACATGAGATGAATTTGGTACACAAAAAAGCCCTGAATTAGTAAATTAAGGCAACATGAGGGCCATTCATTTAAGAAACAAACTCCTATATTTGAGTGTCTTCTAGTGACTCCCCTAATTAGAAGAAAAGTGAAATGCACAATAGGAGTATGTTACTATCTAATGAAACACTTGGATAACATTTCATAAAATTTCTGATCTTCCACTCTTTTCCTGTGATAACTACTCTCAAGGTGAGCACAATTAATATCTTAACAATACATTGTTATTAAGAATAACAATAACTAGCTAGTATTTAGTGACAGCCTACTCTGTGGCCCAATTCAAAGGTCTTCAGAGTATTATCTATTAAGCCCTTTCAACACTTTCATGAAGTAATCATAAACAATACCATTTACATCAGAGTTACCTGGGGCAAAGAAAGGTTACTTAATCTTTAAGAGAACAAGGTTACCTCCCTCCACCTGAGTGGAAGCTGCCTCTGGACACTCACTAAATGCTACGATAGTAGCATGATTTAAACTCTGTTATGATGCACAACAACCTAATAGTAACTCTTGCATTTTGGACCTAGCCCTGTCATTAACTGGCTCCAAGTTTCCCATCTTCCCCAAAGTACTTTTTTCTCATTTATTAAATGATATGGCTAAAAACACGAGTTTCAGAGCAAGGCAGACCTGGATTAAATTCTAACTGGATTACTTATTTAGTTCATGGCCTTAAGCAATTCGCTTAATTCTCCAAGCCTCATTTATAAATGGGATAATATTAGTTTTTATCCCTAGATGAGGATGCATGTAAAGTGTTTAGCTCTGTACCTGGCATACTGGTAGCACTCAATAACTGTTAGCAGCTGTGCCGATCGTGGGCCTGGGTGTCATCAGACTCATTCTCACCTTTCTCTGCCTCTCTATATTTCAGAGTAACAAACCCGTTTCCCAGGCTTCTGTGTCATATGACTTTGGGTTGGGTTCAGGCAGTGGAGGGCACCCATGGGAGAAGCAAGGGTATTTATTTCATTTCCTCTCTGCCTCAGGCATCATCTCAGGCAGAAGCAGAATCTTTTTTGCTCCCAACTTTAGGTGACAACCCCCTACCACCACCTCATAGTTCCAGCTTCTGCTGTGTGAGCCCAGCTTTTGTGCTCTGATAAAGCTACCACCTTCCTTTGTCGTCCTGGAAGCAATGGTGGCATCTTTCTGCTGATGCTGATCTATGGGATCCTCAAACTCTCCTATCACCCATGTAGCCACTTCCCTGCTTAAATCCCTGCTATTTAAATAGTGTAGTGTAATCTTGATTGATGCAACTAATAGTAATAATGACATTTGGGAGACTGAATAAAGATAGGGTTTCAAGTGTTATTTTTTGCATTTTATTGGATTAGGGCAGAGACTGATGTGACAGTTTGAATTTGGTGAATCCCCAAAAGAAAAAGCTTATGTTTTTCAACTAATCCACTCCTGTGAGTGTGAGACTCTTTTGGTTGGACTACATCAGTGAGGCATGAGCCAGCACGGGTCTCTGTCCTCTTGCTGGGTCTGATATAAACAGAGATACAGAGAGAGAAAGGAAGCTGCCATATTTAATCCAGTCATGTGAGAGAAAAGAGTCCAGGTTCACCCACAGCTGAGCTCAAGGAGTGAAGACCCAAGAGGCTCAAGAAGCCAAGGTTCAGGGAGAGATGATTGATTGGTCACAGCTGAGTTCAAGAAGAAAGTAGAGACTGGCAGACTGCAGTCTTGCCTGACGTGGCAGGATGCCAGTATTACCAGTAGCTGACTTCAGTGATGAAGGATCTTTGATGGTGCTCGATTTGGCCTTGGAACTGTAAGCTCTTACCCTAAACAAAATCCCTATTATAAAAGTCAACCCATTTCTGGTACTTTGCATCAGTAGCGCTGTGGCAAAGTAAGACAACTGGCAAACTTTTTCTGTAATGGGCCAGACAGTTGCAACAAACAACAATCTACTGTTACAACTACTTGACTCTGACATTGTGAAAGAAGCCATAGACAATACACAAATGAATGGGCATGGCTGTGTTCCATTAAAAGTTTATTTACAAAAAGCAGGTGGCAGGTGGTATTTGGCCTGAGAGGTGCAATTTGCCAACCCCTGGTTTAGGGTGTTAACATAATAGATACATCTGTCTGGCAGCATTTTAAAGAAGAGCAGATTAATTTTTGAATCAATACAGAATCATACACTTTGAAGAATTGGTGCTAGAAGTAATATTATATAATTTGCACAAGAAGCTTGTATTTCCTCTACAATTATCCCAAAGTGGTCATTCAATCTGTATGAATATCTACAGAAAAGTAAATCAAATACTTTCAAACACTGCAATTATAAACAGGTTCTTCCTTACATTTAAGCAAAGCCTGTCTTGGAGCCCAGTGGTGTTTCTCCTTTCTTCTGAATACACTTAACAATCGAATCTCTAACTGAAAGGTCTTTAGACCTTTATAGCTTTCTTATGCTATCTCATAATTAGCATTAGCCCTCCTAAAATGAGACACAAAGAACTGATCTTATGTGTCATTCTTTCACTCAGCAAAATTTATAAAATGCATTACATATATCAAATATAATATAGGCTCTGAGGATACAGCAATAAACAAAACAGACCAGATTCCTGCTTTCATGTAGCTTACTTTATTTGGAGATGAGAAAGAAGAAAAAGAAAGCAGGATAAGGATCAACAGTGAGTTAGGGTGGAAGCTCTTTTAAATAGTATGATCATGGAAATCCTCTCTGATAATGTGCATTTGGGCAAAGATTTAAAAGAAACCGAGGAAATGACTTATGTACGTATCTGTGAAAAGAGTATTCCAGGAAACAGAAAATGCAAAGGTCTTGAAGCAGGAGTGTGTTTAGGGTGATCCCTGAAAAGCAGGGAGGATGGAAGGGCTTATGGGAATAACAGTAATCTCGGAACTTGATCCCATGGCTCTCAGTTTCTAATAGATTAGCTCATGTTCTGTTCTCCTGATTTCAATGTTTCCATCAGTGGATACTCTCTCTGAATTTTCTGTGATTAGAAATAGGCTCAGTAGGAGTTGCATATGCTGGTTACAAAGAAAGAGTAGACAAAGAAAAAAGTAATTTCTTAAGGAAAAGTCATGTAAAATGCACTTTTTGTTTAGCTTAGGAATAGTGGAGAGTTTAAGGAGTAATGCTATATAAATTACTTAAGGATACTGAATGCTGACACTATGCAGAAACTCTAACAGAAAACAGTGGGCATAAGCAAAAGATTTTTTATGTAAGCCTGACATGTTTTAAGCCTCCTAGTGCTAACACTAATCAAGCATCCTTTCCTCTCAAAACCAACCAGCAGGGCCCCCCATAAATCCAGAGAGCAAAGCTGCAGTTCTCAGCATCTTTTGATCTTCTTAGCATTTCAAAGAAATAAAAATTAATATTAGAACCATAATTACACTTTTTCCCCCAGAGATCAATATATATGTTAGCACATTCCGCAGAAGCTCTTGAACTTCTAATTATAAGTATTGTTAATAAGTATCTCCTTTTAACTAAATATAATACTTTTTATTGGTAGATAAATTTAAAAAAAAAGAATAATTCATTGGGGCATGAAAGTTGCCATAGAAAAAAATCTCATATTCCATTGACAAGCTTTACAGTGGCATTTCTATTACCACGGTCCTAATCTTGGTTTTGTCCCAAAGACCTTGGCAAGTCACTATATCCTTTTGTGCCTCTTTTTTTGTCCATTTGCAAAGTACACACCAAATGCCCTTGCCTTCCAGAGAAATATATCCCAAAATGTCCTTTAACTGAAGAAAATTCTGAAAATACTATATTATGCCTCAGGGATAATAAAGGGTAAGAAAGAGGCTGAGGGGGAAAAAAAAAACTTTTCTTCACCTTTCTCATTCCTCTTCTCTTCCAATGGGAAAAGGGCAGAAGACACAAGGATTCCTAAGGTCTTGGGCAGAATAGCAAAATGGATAAAATTGACATTTTTTTCTTCTACCTCTTTTCTCTACCTCTGTCCCAACTTCTGCTGCTTCTTCCTTCCTGCTTTCATACATTTGGTGCGAAATATATTTCACCAGAAAATTTTTGTTAGAAATGCAGAAAAGTCCTTTTCATAGTGGTTAATATGTCTTCTTTAGTCTTTGATATAAAATTTGATTTATAACCTTAATGCATCCATATTTTTAAGCTTTACAAATATCAAGTTTTCTAGAAGGTATTTACCATACCAACCTTTAAATTCCACTACTTTAAAAAAAGTATTTATAATATGCCTAGCAATTTCTGCCCTCTTGGAACATTCTGCATAATAGTTTTAAGTCACTGAAATGAAAGATTTCTCAGGAAAGCAGAAATGCCTAATTAGCAGTTAACATTCTTTTATGTCAGTAAAAAAGTTCATACACTAAGTATTGTGCCCCTTGAGGTTAAACTGATCAAAAGTATATTTTTGAGTATCTCCTGAACAAATACTTTGCAGAAGATTCGGCACAGATCTGGGGTCTTTAATTCTCATAATGGCACTACCAAACAATTATGTTAGCTCTTACGTTTGTACATTTATTAAAAATGCCAGGACCTGATCAACCGTCTATCTCTATGTTCAAAGAAGGTAACTGTGTCCTAAACCAATGAACCCTTAGCATCATGGCTTCCATAAAATTCTGCCCTCCAAACCCAATTTCCACATGGCCATCTCTATCAGATTAGCTCATGATGCCAAATTATAGTTCCTGGTTTGATGGTAAAACTAAACTTCATCCAGTTCTACCATATGTTTTTCATAAATGCTCCTGGCTTCTCAGTAACTTCAAGATGAAAAGTATATTAATTTTTCCTGCTATAGCTATTGGTCTTACCTGCTATTCTGACCTGGAGACCATAGTGTACGTGTCAAAGAAAAAGTCCTCACCTAGTTACTTCTGGAGGATTTCTAGGATGACCACTAATGATGCAGAGAAAAAACTGTACATTTAATACATTCTGATGCCAAAAATCAGCCTCAGAGTCCAGCATCTGAATACTGTCACCCACTAGGCTAGTTACATTGCTATTGAGAGTGGACAGGATAATTTTGCAGCTAGACACTCTTTTCTGATACATTTTTAAATCTTTAATGGTTTGAAGATTTTGTGTTTATAAGCTGTCTCTTCTATATCTGTGGATCTCTTTCTTTGAAACTAAGGTAAGTGGAAGAGGAGCTAATAGGAACAGGGTCACTTTTCCACTGGAGAGTGTTTCTCTTCTGTGAACTCCTACACCCTTCAAATGTCTGTGGTGAGAATAAAACAGCACTAGGGAAAAACTGTGGCTATCTTGCTTGTTACTTTTAAGACTATTTGGCCTACATTTTTTCTGGGTTCTAAGTTCTCCTCTAATCTAACAAAAAGGGTCCTGTCAGCCTCATATGTTTCAATTCAATTTAGCAGGGTTAGGATTTCCAGAGAAGGAGTATCAAAGCTTCAAAATAGTAGTATTCCTTTGTGGATATAACTCCTTTGTCATGTCTACAAGACATTATGAATCTTAGATCTTACAGTGAGTGCCTATTTACTCTGATCACTGGGAAACTCAGAGAAAAATTTGTGGCCCACCATTAGCAAGTGGTGGGCCACAAATTTTGGTAAAAACTTAAGGCAATGAACCCATCCCAGCTATATATTATTTTCCTTTTCCTACAATTTCTAATGTATTCTTTTAAAGGTTATTATTCTGAATGTTTTGCTCTAAACAAACAAATCAGAGGGTTATAATGAATAATAATCATTATTATATGTAAAAACGTGAGAACCAAACAGTCTATAGTATCAGCTAGTCAATCAGAAATGAATGGGTTAAGACTGCTGTACTAAATGGAAAACTAATAGGCTATGGGTTGCAAGGTATTAATAGATTTTGTATTGCCCATTGTAAAATGCATTCTGGGCATAAGTTAGAAAGCACAGAGAGAATCTTAAAGATTCAAAAGACCGCTGTTCAATATGACCTAAATAAAGAACCCTGGTACTCCTGCTATTTGACCAATTGTTATTGCCTTGTTTCAGGAACTGATTAGATAATTCTTTCAGGATCATTTGAATTTATCCTTTGTATCATTCCCTATTTAAATCTCAAGAAAAGTTCTTGGGTTGTAAATGACCTATTCAAAAATGCTTATGAATTATTTTCTAGGTCTTGACTGTCAAATTTATTTCTGACTAACTGGAAAGTTTTCTCTCATCTTAATTTCAAGGCTATAAAATATGATCCTCATGATTAAAGTACGTAAAACATGCAGTAAAGGAGGAGGCTGAAATGATAGAAGACACTTGTACAATCTCTGGAATACCTTAAATTAGGGTAGCTGACACATAATAGATATCAAGCAGTATAAAATGAAAGGGAATACTTAAATCATTATACTTTTAGAAAAAGTACCAAGGTGAATTTAAAGGACACAGATACAATAAACATATAATGTTTCTAAAGTAATACTCATAATTTGCTAACTGGAAAATACTGAGCTCTTGCTTGCATTATTCAATCTTACTGTTACTTCAATCAACTCACCCTCTTCCAATCTTCATCATTAAATTTCTTGACTTATATTAGTCTATATAATAGAACCTCTTAGAGTAGTTTTTGAAAATACAGGAGTTTCTGTTCTAATAGAAAACATGCATTCCTAAAAAATTTCATTCTGCAGAATTGCACACTAAAAATAACAAACATATGGGAAAATAGAATTAGATACAGACGATTCAAAGCTAAAGCACTAATAAAAACAGTAACAATACCGACTGTACTAAAATACATAGTAAATTCCTAACAAAGAAATACTGGAATAAACACAGGACTTTATCTTTCAAAAAAAAAGTGAAATTAAGTTAATAAGGAAGGCGTAAAGCTGCTAATTTATAGAGACAATATTAAAAAAAAAAAAACAGGCAGAATCACACAATAAATACTACTATGACAGAGTTATATGGCCAAACTAAGCATAAAGGAGAACATGGGGTGAATGGTCATCTTGTCCAGTATAATTTCCCTCTGTTGTTCAGCTATGCCAATGTAGTTTGAGTTCAGCTACTAGATTACTTCAGGGCATAAAATATGGCACAAAATAGTGCAAGAACATCCCCTGATTTATGCTGTAGAAAGAAGGTTGTAACAAAGCAGACATTAAATCTTAAATTATTATAGTTTTCCTAGATTTATATTGAGAAGGGAAATTTAAAATATCCTACCAAGTCAACTTACTACTGAGGAGAAAGGGGAGAACTTCTCTCAGAAAAAGAAAAGATATGGTTAAAATAATATGTTTGATATATAAGTGCTCGATATATATTAGCAGCAGCTACTGCTACTACTGTTGCTACTACCTTTACTAAGAAAGATGGAAACCAAAAGAGGGCTGAGGCAGGCACTTGTGGCTTACCCAATATCTGTTTCTCTCTACTTTCTTGCTGACAGAACTTTTTTCCCTCAGGAATCTACCTCTCAGAGAAGGTGACTCTAATAAAAGTTTAGGGGCCATCTAGATTAGTCTAATCCCATTGCCTTTGACAATGACTGTCTCAGGGGTGGGCGTGTGGCCTCCTAGCCAATAAAATCGGCAGAGGGAGCAAAGGAAAATTTTTTCTCAAATTTAAGAGGCACTAGAGTAGTTTATCTCTTCTCTTCCTCTAAATATTATCAGGTCAAATGTAGTTTAAATCCTCTGATGCTTCATTTACCTTTCTGTGTCCCACTTTCTCCCAGATTTTGACCTGACATTTTCCCCACTATCTAGTCAGTTCTTTGCTAATTTTAAATGATGATAAAAAATTGTATCCAGTAATATATTTTTTAAATTTCTGTGGGAAACTGTCAGAATAACCTAATCTATAATTACCAGAAATGGAAGTCCTCTCTACATTTATTTTAAAATTGAATTAAGGTTGATTTTGTTTGGAGAACTTGATATACAATATTTCCTATCTTCTTTATAACATTTATTTTTCTACTGCAGATCTAGACTGCCTAACTCTGTGCTATCCAATAAAGTAGCCGCTAGCCACATGTGGCTATTCAAATTTAAATTAAACTTAAAATTTCAGTTCTTTAGTTGCACTAGTCACCTTTCAAGGGCTCAATAGTGAATTTGGCTAGTAGCTACCATGCTGAACACTGCAGGTATAAAAAACTTCCATCATTAAAGTTCTATGGGACAGCATTAGATTATGTTTTGGAAAGCTCAAATTTTCATAGATTTGTTTACATCCAAACAGGATCTAACTTACACAAATTATTCTTTGCTAACTTTATTGTCTGGGATAATACGAAAATAAATTTCAGATGGTAACTGAATTGCTAAGTTCTGAAATAGTAGAATCCAAGTTAATGACAAAAATTCATTAATTATATGTGTGTATCCATGATATAGTTGTTAGCTGTATCTCCTTATCATTTGCTAATAGCTGAAATGAAGGCAAAGATGGTAATAGAAATGACAACCCACAAATAGTAAGCTTGAACAATTTGAGCTTCGGGTATATAGTAGGAACTCAATTCTTTTACTCTTGTGTAAAATCTCTATTCCTCTGAGACTTGGGCCATCTATACAAATCACTATCTGGCTTCATCATTGCTTCCTATTAAACTTCATGATACTTAGTTTCTCTTATTTATTAAAGAGTTTGATATCTGGTTCAATCTCATTCTATATTCCTTGTTCTGTCATCATCCTAAGTGACTTCAACAATTCCCATGAAGACCCTACAAATTTACTTGCCAGCCTTAAAGTTCCTTGAACTCCTTCACCTCCATTTAAGGAAAGGTATATACGTCCATGGCCACACCTCAGCTTTGTTCTCACTGAGGACAGTCTCACTTCTCCTATCTTGTATTCAAATACATTTCATTCTCTGATCATCTCACCTTCTATCTCCCTCACCCTATTTTTTCTTTTACACTGATACTTTGATTTTATGGCCTTTTGAATTCAGGGCCTTCAGTTTTCTCCCTGTTAGCCCTCTTTAGACTCCACTGTCTTTCCTAGTGTAGAACCTACGGCTCAGCACTTCAATCATTCTCACCAATATTCTTTTTGTTTTTGTTTGTTTTGTTTTCTCACCTGTAGTCTTCAACACCTCTTGATTTGTTTGTTGTTCTGTTGTTACCTCTCCTTTCTCCCACAGATTCTCATCTAAAGCAGCAACCTAAGGCTGTTAGTCACTTATATAAATCTTTCAGTGGTTTCTTATTGCCTCAAGATAAAGATAACACTCCTTAACCTCCAGGACTTGCACTTAATTTTCCTTATGTGTAGAACTCCCTCATTGTCACATTGTCATTCTTTCTCTCTTTCTTTCTTTCTTTTTTTTTTTTTTCATTCTTTCTTCCTTCTTTTTTGGTCAGCTCTTATTTCCCCTTCAGGTCTTAAGCTTCCTATGGGAAGCAATCCCTAAATCCCTGAATAGACTTGGTAACAATTACATGAGTTTTTATAGTATCCCATACTTATTCCATCATATCACTTATCACTCTGTGATAGTCTCTATTTAAGTCATTTCCCAGTAAATTATTGAGTACAGAGATTGTCTTTCTCACCCTAGCACAATCCTGTATATAATAGACTCTCAACGATTTGTTAAATAAATATTGGTGGTAACTTGAAATGATTGCTGTAATTAAAGTTGCATGTAATTATTTCAAGATACAAATTTAATAGAAGTAAATATGATAAATAGACTATAGAGTAGGTTAGACTATAGTACGGGGGAAATAGAGCAAGGTCAGGG
>PVKH010016345.1:0-15775 GCA_004027955.1 Chaetophractus vellerosus
ATCATCCTGAATGACAATGGAAGAACAGATATAGGCCATTATATATCTTCCCATAATCTACAGAATTGTGTGGGAGAGAGTGTAAACTACAATGTGAACTATGGTCCATGCTCAGTGGCAATGCCCCAGGGTGTGTTTATCAATTGCAATGAATGTACCACACTAATCAAGGATGCTGTTTATGTGGGAGGGTGTGGGAAGTGTGGGAAGTGGGGCAAATGGGAATCCCTATATTTTTTGTGTAACATTTATGCAATCTAAGTATCTTTTAAAAATTGTTTTTAATTTTAAAAAAGATACTACAAAAAAAGAAAATTACACACCAATATCTCTAATGAATATTAATGCAAAAATCCTAAAAAAATACTTGCAAACGAAATCCAAAAGCTAATTAAAAGAATTATACACCACAATCAAGTAGGTTTTATCCCAGGTATGCAAGGGTGGTTCAACACAAGAAAATCAGTGTAATAAACCACATTAATAAATTGAGGAAGAAAAATCACATGATCCTCTCAATTGATGCAGAAAAGGCATTTGACAAAATACAGTACCCTTTCTTGATAAAAACACTCCAAAAGATAGGGATAGAAGGAAGCTTTCTCAATATGGTAAAGTGCATATATGAAAAACCTACAGGTAGCTTTGTACTCAATGGTGAAAGCCTGAAAGCTTTCCCACTGAGATCAGGAACAAGACAAGGATGCCCACTGTTATCATTATCATTCAATATTGTGCTCGAAGTTCTAGCTAGAGCAATTAGGCTAGAGAAAGGAATAAAAGGCACCCAAATAAGAAAGGACAAAGTAAAACTTTCACAATTCGCTGATGACATGATCCTATATCTAGAGAATCCTGAAAACTCCACAACAAAGTTACAAGAATTAATAGACAAGTTCAGCAAAGTGGTGGTATAAAAGGTTAATACACAAAAATCAATAGTGTTTCTATACACTACCGAAGTGCAATCTGAGGAGGAAATCAGAAAAAAAAATTCCATTTATAATAGCAACAAAAACAATCAAATATTTAGGAATAAACTTAAACCAAGGACATAAAGGACCTGTATTCAGAAAACTACCAAACATTGCTAAAAGAAACCAAAGCATTATCCCATGCTCATGGATTGGAATACTAAATATTGTTAAGATGTCAATTCTACCCAAATTGATTTACAGATTCAATGCAATCCCAATAAAAATCCCAACAGCCTTTTTTGCTGTAAAAGTCAATTATCAAATTTATTTGGAAGGGTAAGGTGTCCTGGATAGCAAAACATGTCTTAAAAAAGAAGAACAAAGTTGGAAGATTTTCACTTCCTGACTTTAAAGCAAATTAATTAGCAACAGTGGTAAAAACAGTCTGGTACTGGCATAAGGACAGACAGATTGACCAAAGGAACCACATGAAGAACTCAGAAACTGACTCTCACATCTACATTCAAACGAGTTTTGACAAGGCTGTTAAGCCCACCCAGCTGGACTAAAACAGTCTATTCAACAAATGGTGATGGGAGAACTGGATAGCCATATCCAAAAAAAAAAAGAAGACCCCTATCTGACACCTTACACAAAAATTAACTCAACCATAAAACTCCTAGAAGAAAATCTAGAAAACATGTTCAAGATCTTGTGGTAGGTGGTAGTTTCTTAAACCTTACACTTAAAGCACAAGCAACAAAAGAAAAAGTAGATAAATGGGACCTCCTCAAAATTCAACACTTTTGCACCTCGAAGGACTTTGTCAAAAGGGTGACAAGGCAGCCGACTCAATAAGAGAAAAAAAATTGGCAATCAGATATCTGATAAGGGTTTAATATCCATGATATATATGGAGATCATACAACTCAACCATAAAAAGACAAAGTATCTGATTTAAAAATGGGCAAAAAGAAAAAAAAATAGGTAAAAGACTTGAAAAGACAACTGTCCAAAGATATACAAATGACAAAGAAACACATGAAAAAATGTTCAACATCACCAGTAATTAGGGAAATGCAAATCCTACCCTGTGGCAATTGTATTTACTATTAACCTTTATCTTAAAGCTATCCCCCATGGGTGCCTGGCTTGTTCACTCATCTTAGGTTTCTACTCAAACATCATCTCATTAGAGAGGCCTTCCTTGACAACTTTATCTAAAATTTCACCCACATCTCTATAACTCAAGTGATTTTTTTCATAACACTTTTCCAGAAAAAACCACTGTAATGACAACTCAGGCTCTCTGTTGAGTTCAATACCAGATCCCTCTATTTTAGAACACTAAAATATTATCAGTAATTCTGAGAGGTTTGATGGCTTTGTGGATGTGTACTGGGGAGGGTAGAATATAGGCAATTTTTGTTTTGTTTAAAAATATCTAAATAACTTAGAAATTAATATCTGTGTGTTAGTCATAAATCTTCTTTCAAAAGTTAAAAAGATTTCATTTCACCCACCTGATTATCATTATTTAAAAAGTCTTCAAGGAACTCTTTAGCATATTTTGCCCTTGAGGTTTGTTGAGGACTATCATCAGAGTAAACAGGAACAGGTGATTTGCTAAATAGGATTTAAAGGATGCAAGACAGCAAGTAAGTTTCCAATTTATAAAAAATAGGTATTATATAATTTAATGGTTATCATTTAAATACAAGTGGTCACCAAGAAATAACCATCATGGATATGCTAACTCCTTCATCTTCCCCCTAAACTGATACCAAAACCCAATCGCTATCTCCCTGCTTCTCACCTACCCCAAGTCTGACCCAGGAGAGGGAGGTGAGCTTGGAAGGGATGAAGAAAAAAATTTCAAATAATAATATTCACCCTCTCCTACCCACACCTAACCTCCTCCCTACTACCTTTCTTGGAGATAAGGCTGAGGACTTAATGGTCCTCTGGAATTGTACCTAATTCCCTCTCCTCTCCTAAGCATCCATTATGCTTTCTACCTGAGAGCTACAATTCCATATTGACTTCTCTGTTAACCCAAATCTTATTCCAATCTTTTGTGTACCAAAATATCATCTATATGTTTCCTCTTGCCTAGTTTTAAAAATTATAATTATCATTCACTGACCTTTTTAAAAGTGCCTGGCACTATGCTAAACAATTTACATAGTTTTCCCCTCCATTTAGTCCTTCAAACATCCCTGGGAGGTGGTTGTTACCCTCTTTTTTATAGCTCAGGCCAGAGCAGTTGGTAACTTGCCTTAGAGCAGGGGTTCTTAACAATGGTTCCATGAGCTTGATTAGAAATTCAAAAAAACATTATTCTCGTGGGTGTGATATTTTTATTAAATAAGACACAATATAGTGTGGACTTAGTAAGGGGTCCGTGGAACAAAAAAGGTTAAGAACTCCTGCCTTAGAGCTATGATTCACCTCAGGACTACCTGACTCTAAAGTCCATATTCTTAAATATAATCACTATTTCTCAAAATAAGCTGATTTACTTATTTAAAATGCAGATTGCATCCCCAGATGGATCAGAATGAAGTGATTAAGGTATGAGAACCTTATTTTTAACTAGTTTCTCAAGTCTATCTGTGCTAAAGGACCATTTTCCTTGTTGTTTTTAATCTACTACAGACTGATACTTTTGCAAAAGACAATTCAAACGTCATAACAGTGCCATGAAAGTTTCTAATGTTTACTCTCACTTCTTATAGCAACTTATCACAGATGATCTGCAATACTATTTATCTCACAGAGATATTACATAAACTAAATGAATTAATTCTATACATATATTGTACATTCAATAGTTTCTCAATAAATATCAGTTTCTTTCCAGATGTTCAAGAGCTAGCAGAGGATAAAGCATTCACACAAAAACAAGAATGTTTCCCAAATCAAATTCTATTAGTCACAGAGAATAAATTAATTCTATTTCTTTTATTTATATATCAACGTAAGGTGTATGGTAACTCAAGTACTCAGATATCTAAGAATCTTTTTATAATATCTAAAAGTCATAATGCCAATTTTTTTTCTTAATAAGCAGCATTTCATTATTGATTCATTTGATTTGTAGTTTAATATGAGATTTTTCTTGCTCCCGGTAACCCTCTCCCCCATTCTTTGCCAACATGACCTGTACATCCACCCAATATCATCAAAAAGCATTTATCAGATTGCCAAAGATGGGTGCTAGTGGTTCATTAAACTATTATTCTACTTTTGCATTTGTTTGAAATTTTCCATAACAGTTAAATAAAAAAACACTTATCTGGTTATGATTGTGTTCCATTTTACTACACTATCTTGAGTATTTTCCTATTCAATTTTGCTTTTTGATGATAGGTTGAAAATAATTTGTCAATATAAAATGAAGATCTATTCCTTCTCAGGAATATATCATTAGTTTCATCTACAAACATACCCAACGTAATATGAATTCAATTTTCCAAAAATGCAAGTAACAGGTCAAACCATTGATAATATTAATTATCCAAGTCAGAAATTGTACTATCTAATTATAAAATACATTAAACATTCAAAATTTTGCTTTAAACATCTCTGCAATTACTTACTCCATTTTGTTTCCAATTGAAAACAAAGTATATAACACTTTAAAAATACATAGACCAACTGAAAATAAGAAATTAAGAACTAAGACAGGTAAGAAAAATTTAAGAATTAAGTGAACTAGTCATTAATCCAACTTTTAAAAAAAAGATACTGTGGAAACAACTTGAGGAATGAAACTAAATGGACAAAAACCTATTCTGAATAATCATCACCATATTTACAAAAGAGCTCACTCCAGAAATTACCCTAATATTCATTAATATTCCAAACCAGAATTATAGTGTCTACATTCAAAAAAGTAAGACATCCAACTTATCAGTAATAAACAATCCAGAAATTAACAGACTCTCAGTCCTTAGCAAAATGGAAAGTTATAATAAATAAATAAATAAATAAATAAATAATCGGTGCCTAAGGCAGGATATGGAGTCACCAAGAGTAAGTCCAGATGTAATAATATCACTAAGAATACGTGTTTATATCTAAGCTCCCAATTCTAAATCCACTGTCAGAGGTATCTAGATAAACATTTTTTAAATTATTCTGAGAACCAATGTTCATAGCAGCATTATTCACAATAGACAAAATGTGGAAACAACCCAACTGCCAAACGACAGATGAATGGATAAACAAAATATAGTATATACATACAATGCAATATTTGGCCAAAAAAGAAATGAAGTTCTGATACCTGCTACAATATGGATGAACCCTGACATCATGTTAAGTGAAATTAAGTCAATCACAAAAGGACAAATATTTTATGATTCCACTTATATGAAATATCTAGATTAAGCAAATTCATAGAGACAGAAAGTAGATTATAGGTTACCAGGGGCTGAGGAGAATTACTGTGGGTAAAGAGTTCTGATTAATGAAAAAGTTTTAGTAATTTAATTTAGTAATTAAAGTCATTGAAGAGTATGCTTAAAAATGGTTAAAATGGCAGGTTCTATGATATATATACATGTGTGTGTATATATATATATGTGTGTGTGTATATATATCCACAATAAAAATTATTCTGAAAAACTGGCATAAAAAGGTTAAATAAATGAAAAGCAAAACAAAAATGTATACAATAGACCATACAAGAAAATCACCATCATTTAGGGAGAAAAAAAGAAAGGACAAAGTGAAGTATAAATGAAAAGAAAAGGGTAACTCCAATATATGGAGAGGATATTGGTGGGGGGAGGGGTCGGAGCAGCTTAAAGTAAAAAGTAACAAGAATTTCACAGTACTCCTTCACCAGCAAAATAGTTTTTTGATTCTAATTCCTCATATTAAGATATATATCAATACTTTTTATAGTGAAATGAAAAGAACATATAACAAACCCAGAAGTTATACAACATACCTGGCTTATGAAACATTACACCATCTTGTAGTAACAAATGTAAAATGCAATTTAAAGCAAGCAACACTGAAAGCTAGTCCTATTTTATTACCATTTGTTTATATCATTGTTATTTTAAAATAAATCATAGGGTCATATAACTTTTTTTTTCATTTGGAAAACTAAGCAATTTTTCCATTGTTGCTTACTTACAAAGTAACAGGAATATTTTCCCATGATCTTTCTGCTTCAAGTTTATCTAATGAGCAAGGACTGTCATCATTTTTCATAGACCTCGGCAATTCTTCAGGAGAATGCTCTAGATTTCTCTTAGCCTTCAGGATAAGCAATTCAATTTTGTCATCTAATTTAGAAAGATTATATTAATTCTTTGGGAACAATATTATTGCAAAGCAGAGCAAAATCTCGCAAATGCTGTGAGAATTCAAATAATTCAGAATGCACACATATCTATTACAGCAAGTTACATCAAAACACGACTTTAAAGAAAAAGGGGGAGAAAGGACATTTTCTTTACAAAATGTTAAATAAATGGAGACAATAAGAGTTCTTAAAATATATATCAACTTATCATTACATCAAGAGTAAAACATGAAAGCTCTTAAATGTTAGGACAAAATTAGATATGACCCTTTAAAAAAAAAAAAAAGTATTACCACTGAATGGCTTTTTGGGTTGTCCTGGGAGAGGTAGAGTCTCACACTGACATTGGCTTCGTTCCAAATCACATTTGTATTCATTAACTAATCTTTTATCATCACTCAAGGAATTGGAAAAGTTTGAGGGCTCGAAAGAATATTCAAAACAATCTAATTTATTTGTAAGCCGAGAAGTTCTTTGTGCCTGATAACTATGCTTGGGGGAACACTGATCTTCTTTAAATATTTTACAAATCCTTTGACGATTTGTATCAGGTAGCAAATCTTGATTGTGGAGCCAAGCTGGGTATCTGAAATCAGGTATACTAGTTATCCCTGAAACATTAAGGTCAGATTTCTGGCTAGTAAGCCATCTTGGATAATTCTTTTCAAGATTGTGTTCTGGACTGTCCTTGAAAGAAGACTTCTTGGAAAAAGATATGGATGATTCAGAAACACATTTACTAGTCCTATTCATAATTTTTGGTTTTTTAAGTCTGCCACGTTGTTTTCCATTTATGTTTGTACATACAACAGGAGTAACTAAATTATCTTTGTCCATGGATGTGGAGGGTTCTTGATAATCCAGATTCTTTTCAATGTCTGATGAACCTAGTCTACCAACACAACTCTTGTTTTTCCTTTTAGTTTGGTGACCCAGTCCAACAAAAGTGAAAGAAGGTAGTGATCCATCTGCTGGAAGCTTTAATAGATCATCAGTTGTCAGGCTAATTGAGTCTATGTCATTAATAGTCTGTCTTTTATAGGATGACAAGGAATGTGAGCCTTTTTTGTGATCAAGATTTTCAAAAGCTGAAAAACAAAGCACAGTTCTGTTTATCTTCCTATATCACATATAAACACGCCATAATAATATTCTACAGTAAATGAAAATAAAGAACTCAAGAATCTTTTTCTTTTCCACTTTACCCTTATCCTCACCAAATCTTTGAGAAAAGTGAAAAGGTTAAAAAATAGGACATGCTTTCTTTCTCACATTTCTTGTTTTAATTCCTACCCTTTCCTCTCCAGCCTTCTAAATTTTCCCATTTCTCCAACTTTTTCATCTAAACACATCTGATAAACACATAAATTCATTGCAATCACAATAATATTGGTTACTCAATACTGAATGCTGCATAGAAAAAAAGTTAACTATTAAACTAGTTGGAAAAATAACTCCCTTTCTTGCCAACTAACCCCTATGATGGCATTAACACAGAGGGGACAACTGTTCTAATTCTCTTCTGGAATATATTGTTCACATTGCTCTAAGAGTTCAATGAAAACTTTTTCCATTCTATGCCTAATAGGTAAAATTTATCAGCTTCCCCTCCAAAGTCAAAAAAGCATCTTATCTGAAAATTCCTAGGAACTAGAGAATTACAAAATTATTTTACAAAAATGTCCAGATCTCAGTAGTGTCATTTTTACCCAAAGGAACAAAGAGTCAAACTTTCCAAGGCTTTAGCACATCTCTCAAAGGTTTAAACTGATGAAAACAAAAAATAGTAAAAGCATACCATTGTCTGGTGTATAAATATACTTGGAGAATTTTGATATATGAGAACTCTCATCAACATTAATTTTTCCAGTGCTTGCACCAGGATACATTCGGCTTAAATCAAAATCATCAATATAGGCCTGTAAAGCCTGAGAAGCAGATCTGTATAGTTTATCCTTATACTGAAAAGAGCCATCAGAGTTTGTGGAATTACTACCCCTCAGGCTGCAGCTTGCTAGAAGAGAAGATACTGAAGATTCTCGAGAACAAACTCTGTATTTTGTACTTGATTTTGCCATGGCTTCCTCAAAATGGATTATTTCTAGTCATTTCTCTTAAAAATAACTGTAATAGAAAAACAAAATATTAAGGTTCCAATTGAAAGGAATAATGGCCACATGCAGAGAAATACGTAAACTTCTTATAATTACCCTTCATGAATAAAATGTATGATCTATAAACATTCCTTTTTAGGCACTGAAAATTGTAAATTTTATATTATTTTAATTATTGTGAATTACTTCATCAATAATTTAACAAATATTTACTGAGCACCTACTATGTATCCAGAAGTATGAATACAAAAATTATCTGATTACATATATGGAAAGTACCAAGGAAAGAATACTCACTATTTTAAGTCTGAAAAACTACAGGTGAAGTCTTTTTCATTAGGGTGATATACTCTATGACATCACAATACCAAACAATCACCTCTATGGAATATTTTTCAATTCTTAAGCCTCCCACCGTGGACCACACATAGTGTAGTTGGTGCTTAGTAAAATTTTTAAACACATCAAATGAAGTTATTGGGAACAGAAAAGAAAAATGGAGAATATCCATATTCAATGTTAAATGCTAATATGTAAAACAGCCAAAACATTCCCCCAAAAAAGATTCAAAAAGAACAAAATAATTTACATTTATCTGTGAAGACTATGACTTTTTATAGAATGAGCTAGTAATATGCCCTTTTCCTAAAATAACATTGTTAATAATCATTTCCTGACTTTTATTTTTATACTACCCTATTTTCAATTCTTATGTTAAACAGGCTCAGCCCACTTCTCTTTCAAAGCTTAAATTATTTGGAAACTGCCTTAATGTATTCCTCTTGCTACTTTTCCAATATCAAAATAGAGAGAAATCCTCTTTACCCTAGTAGAGCAATAAAAAGAATCTGTATTTGAAAATAGTTACTTTTTCAGTACACGACATTCTTTTAAAACTAAATCAATGAATTTTCTTTACTAAAAATGAATTAATGTCTAATACTTAAGATGCTGTGATATAAAGTTAACATGTTTAATTTTTCCTATAATTTTGGAAATATTTTACAACTTACAATGTAATCTTAAGATTACAAATATTCAAATATTACTTTAAAATATTGGAAGTTCTCCAATTAAAGAGGAGACAAAAGTAAAATGTCATTCTGCCTCAGCCTTAGCGCAAGCAACTCTTTTTCCAAGATATCTGACAGTCGTCAGTAGAAGCAGCAGCGGAACATGAGATGATTAGCCTTTTTGAGTTCCTTGAATGCCATGATATTGGTATAACTCTAAAGAATGGCTAAACTAAGTCAGTTTTGCCCTTTCTTTACCCCTATTACTCAAACATTCCTGATAACAATACATGTTACCGATTTTATTTTACAGAATCTTCAAAACCAAAAACAAAACCCTAAGGGGAAAGCTGTTACAGTTCTCAGCAAGTGGGTAAGTAACATTTACTAGTTATTCTAATTCACAAGACTGGCAAAAAGAAAATCCATAATTTAACTTATTATGAAAAGTTTCCAAACACACACAAAAGTAGAAACAACAATACAATAAATTCCCAAGAATCCATCATCCTGTACAATTACTGAACTTATCTATATCCCCACCCACTTCTTCCCTCTTCAGCCACAGGGTTATTTTGAAGCAAATCCATTTATCTTACCATTTCTTCAGTAAATACTTCAATTCGTTTCTCTAAAAAGAAAATCCATCATTCCGAAGAAAATGTTATTTCTTAAGGCAAGAAATTTCAATTACCTTTGATTCAAAAAGCAGAATGTTCAGGGTTAAATAACTAAGTGGGAATATTTCACAGGAAATTAAAATATTTAATTTTAATTAAGTGGATATTTAACCATATAAAGACAGCAGAAAGACAGTAATGAACCTGGAAAGCGAAGACTTCTGGAGTGCCTGCACAGCGCATCTTTCCCCCAAGCCGAGCGCATTTGGTCCAAAATTTTCCGCCCCCATTGGGACACACCCTCCTCCTTGGTATTCCATCACTCTCGTCAGACACAAGACAGACTTCATTTAACTTCTTTTCTTTTAAAAACCATTTATTAAGCAGCAACAGTGGGCGCTACAGTTGACTGAGGGGGGCGGAAGGGGGCGATTCACCGAAGCCACCGCCCCTAAAACGCAAGCCCCATCGCTCCCCCACCGGCTTCGATCAGCCCCGAGTTCCCAGAGGCCCAGGCAGGCCCCTAGCGTCCCGATCACGGCACCCTCCACCACCCGGGGAGCCCTGCCCTAAAGTTTTATTGTTTCCACAGGGAGTCTCAACTCTTGCCCGCTCTCAGAAAAGTCTTCCTCTTCCCTCCTCGCCGCCCTTACTATTTAGCCCTTTTCTTTGGGCTGTCAGAGGATGGGGCGCCCCTCGCAAATAAAACCCCCCTTTCCGCCCTAACTCACCGACTAAGGCCCAACAAGAGATTAAAACGCACACTTCCACAACTCTCCGCCAAAAGCCCAGTTCTGTCACCGAGCCGGAGATGCGACAAAGCATCCCGGTCCAGGACACAGCTCCGCCTCGGCTTCCCCGAAGCTTTCTCCGCCGTCACAGCCGAAAGCTCCGCCCGCGCGCGCTTTCAAACCGACCTAACATGGCGCTGGCTTGCGGTGCGCATGCGTGGCCCTTGGGGGGCGGAGGGAGGGGAAGGAGACGAGTGGGAAAAAGGGAACGCTGTGGGGAGTTGGGATGCACCCCCTTCTGAGTTATAGTTTCCCCCTCCCTATCCCTCTGGGGTTGGGGGCTTCTGAACTGAGGCCACTTCGCTGCCTCACAAGCTTTCTCCACCTCCGTCACCCCTATTCTTGGCCAGTCTGCGCAGGTGACAGGCCAGGCTGAGCTTCCTTGGGGCTGGCTTCCGGGGCTCCCGGGGGGCTGTATAAGAGGAGCAGGTGGGGTAGGGGTCTTGGGCGTTGGCAGCTGCTGTTCCTGTTAGCGAGAGCAGTTCCACAGCCCCAGTTCTTCCAAATGAGCTCGGCCTCCCCGCTTTCAGAGCAACCCCCTCCCGGGAAACGACATCATCTCAGCAGGAAGGGCAGCTTCCCCCTTCCAATTCCCTCTCTCTCCCCCTCCCACCAGTGCCTTCTCCATCCCACCCCTGACCCCAGGGCCTCCTGGGCTTCCAGCCAGCCTCCCAAATGGCTCAAAGCAAATGAGTGATTGGAGCAGGGAGTTTGGCTGGGAATGGGATTTAACAACCTCCTTGGGGACCAGAGAAGAATGGCAGTGACCCAGCACGGATTGGGGACCCAGTCAGGCAGCCCAGAAAGAGGGAGATTATACAAACAGATGTAAAGACCCACTAACAACATGTGTGAACCTGTCTACAAGGCTGGGACAGAATGTGAGGTGCGAAGAATCCAGTTTCAACCAAGTGGTGTATCAAAAAAAAAAGGATGCCATCTCAATATTGGTTTATGTTTATTTTCCACTGACCGAATCTGTGAAGATATCCTTGACCTTTACTCCATCTGAATATGATCCAGCTCAACCGAAGTGATATCACCAGGTAAAATAACTCTAGCCTTGACATTTGCTCTCTCTTCTTTTCACCCATCTCCAGCCCAATAACCTTCCCTTTTCTCTTAGCACATGAAAAGTCCAGAAGCCATTAAATTCAGTTTAGTGGTTCATTTAAACACACAGTGGCACTAAGCACTAAGCGTGCTAAGTGCCGCTGATATGAAAATGAATATATCATATTTCCTACAGCCCAGGAGCTTCAGTCTAGTGGTCTCTTCCTATAATTTGTGCAATTTCTAGGTCAATCAATACCAAGTAGGTTGCTAATGGGGAATAAAGAACTAGAACAAGCTAAGACAAGCCCAGGTCAAGGAACAACCAAGAATGGCTGTATGAGATCTGTATAAAATGCTAATGGCAATCAGCTTAAAAAGTTAGATTTTAGAAGGGGGAGTTCGTGGGTGTAGGGTGCTTGTAAAAAAAACTTTTTTTTAAGTTGGATTTTGTCCACAATCCTCCTAAATGTCTTTTTAACCTATTCTTTTTTTTTTTTTTAAATAAGATAATTTCGTAAAGGTTCTTTCATAAATAGTATCTTCAAAGCTTCTCAGACTACCTTTTTCTTCTGTCTTGGAGCATTATGGCAGATATTACCTGCTGAGGATATAAAGTGCAAATAAAGGACACTGAGAAATTATAAAGGACATTATCAAATACCTCAACCCAATTCATGGATCAAAATAATTCTGCTTCCACTTTATTCCTTCACAGGTTAAGAGAGATGGAGATCTCCATGAGGATTCAGAGAAGAGTCCCAATAGTTATTAAAATTCTGGACTAGATCTATTAGGAAAGGTAAAGAAACCAAGAGTTTACTTAAGGAAAAAAAAGAGGTTAATGGTTTGCTAAGGCTTTTCAAATATAGAAGATGGCAGCTAGCTGTTGTGGCTGATTGGAGAATTAAACAAGAGAAAATAGATTTATGATCAACCTAAAGAGCTTTAGGTGAGAGCTAAGGAAGAAATGTTCTGATAATTAATAAATTTAAAATGGTTTATTGAGGTACTTAAAGAGGTAGCTCTTTGGAGAGGTTTATTCTTTCACTCCTTATTATCTTTTCTTTTAATTGAGGTGAAATTCATACATACATACAATAAACTATTTTAAAGTGTGCAATTCAGTGGCATTTAGTGTATTCACAATACTATGCAACTACCAGCTCTCTCCAGCATCAAACTTTTTCATCACTTCATGAATAGATATGTTTAAATTTGCCCATTTTAAGAAAAGAAACTAATCTTTTTGATCACCTATAGTGGGTCCCACACTATTTCAAGCACTTTTACGTAAATTAACTCAATCCTTATAACAATCTTAGGAGATAGGCATCATGATCCCCATTGTATAGATTTGGAAATTTAATTTCTGAGGTTTTAAGTTACCGAAAATAGTACAGCCAGTGGTGAGTGACAAAAACAGAATTTGAAACCCTTCTTTCCACCGCATTCTTTCCACCACACTAGTCAACTTCCCCTAACAGAAAACTGGATGATGGGTCAAAGGACCAATAAGACTACTGCTTCCTGAACTCATTCAGAGCAGAACCAGTATCTTACTGTTTTGCCACACCTACTACAGTACCTAACCCCTAGCAAGGGTTCATTAACAGTGTTTATCTGGAATTGATTTGAAATTGATCCTCTCTGAGATGACATTTAAGCAAAACACCAATGAAGAAGAGTCAGTCATATGAACATATTGGAGAAGAATGTTCCAAGCAGAGGGAACAAGTATCCTGAGGTAGGAAGTTGCTTGGTAGTATTTGAGTAATAGCCAGGAGGTAGATGTGATTGGAGTTAAGCGGGCCAGTATAAGAGAGATAGGAAGTGTTTGGAGAGGAGGCCACAGGTCAGATCATATAATGCCATTACCACTCTCTTTAAAAAGAGTAATCTGTAAGAGCACATGATCAATGCATTTTGATATTTTACAAGAGAATGAAGCATGATTAAGCTGTTAGAAATAATGATGATTTATGGAATAACTATTATGTGCAAGGTATTGGGATAGGACATTTAAGTACGGTAGCTCATTTAACCCACACACTAATTCTACAAGACAGGTATTATCTCAGATTTACAACTGGAGCAGAATGAGGAACCAGAAATATTATATAACACACAATTACACACAATTAGTAAATGGCAGAGACAAGATTTGGCCCAGGTATCTTTGACTCCAAATCTGGTGCCCTTTCCAATATAACATATTTTCACATTTGAGAGACTATGAAAGGACAAAGAGATTCATACATGCATGCATTCAACAAATAATTATTGTTCATTGCTATGTGCCAGGTATATAGAAATAGTATTAAAATGGAATAGGGCATTTTAAATTTCTTTTTGTATAATTACACTCTTACATTTGTTTGTTTGTTTTTTTAAACTTTGCAGATAGATGGACTATAAGGCAATTGCCCAAGAAACTACCCAAGAAGTTTTAGGTTACAGTCAAGATACATCAGATTGGAAAGTGGTTAAAATTTCAGTAAGAAAATAAGTTAAATATGTTTCAAGAGTTTGTTTTTTAATGAAAAAAAAAATAACCAGTTCATTGTAAAGATTTTTTTAAGTATTTTCTTTTACAAATCAAAAAATGTATCTTTGTTTTTTTTTTCATTTCCATTTTTTCTGTATCTGACAGCTAATTTATTTGTGGATTTTTATTCCCCTTTGAGAAAAAGATAACTGTTTCTAGCAAGAACTCTAAAAAATTCCATGGAAAAATGTGAGTACAATTTCCTATTTACAATCATTAGTTTAAATTCTTATTATTTCTTAAAATCAATGCCACTTCATTTACTATAATAAATTATTCGATACTGTTCAGGAAATAGAAATTATAAAGTAACTAGGTTGAAATGTGTTATTAATCAAACAGAGCAATTATGTACTTCTGTCACTTATTTTCAAACCTGAAGATAATCAGAAAAATAATCCTTCCAGTAATTAATTCACTAAGTAAGATAGGAAATTTCCATTTTAAGAAATAATTACTGTAAAAGCAGATTGGTTCTCGCTGTCCTGATTTTGTGATAATCAGGGTAGCCTAAACATTCACTGTATTAGAAACCATGCATGTGTCCCCAGACCTAGTTTTTCTCCCTAGGTCTGGTTTTTGGAATGCTGGTGATAAATTAAGCCTGACTTATTATATGACCATCCTGTATGGGAAAAGATTGTAACTTTGGGTATCTTTGGTCAACCTTAAGAGATATAGTAGGGGGATGGATATGGCTCAGGTGGTTGGGCATCCGTCTCCCATACGGAGGGACCTGGGTCCGATCCCTGGGACCTCCCAGGAAAAAAAAAATAAAAACATAGAAGGCGTGTGGGCCACCAGGCCCTGTGTATGGGTGCGCCACCAGGCCCCACAAGCCACGCAGCAAGATGATGATGTAACAACAAGGGAGAGCCAAGATGAGATGCACCGAAAAACCAGGAACTAAGGTGGCGCAGGCAGTAGGACACCTCTCTCCCACATTGGAGTTTCCAAGGATCGAATCCCAGTGAAGACAGGAGGAGAAGGATGAGAAGAGAGGGCAGGAAACGGACTCAGTTGCCCAGCGAATGGACACAGAAACAGCAAAAACGGAGGGGGGTGGTGTAAAAATGGGTAAAAGTAAATAAATCCTTAAAAAATATATAGGGGAGGAAGATACGAACTATAGCTAGTAGTAATACTTTGACAATGCTGTTTCAAGATTTGTTAACAAATGTTTCACAACAATGCAGGCTGTTTGTGTGTGGGGGGGGGGTGATGTGTGGGAGCCCTGTGTGATGTTATGCATGTTTGTTTTGTAAGTTCACGATGTTTACTGAACACTTATAATTTATGTATGTTCATGTATGCATGATATATTTCAATAAATTGTTTTTTTTTAAAAAAAAAAAAGCAGATTGGTGTTTTTTTGCTGATAGTTGTATTTGATCAT
>PVKH010016346.1:0-15768 GCA_004027955.1 Chaetophractus vellerosus
GGGGTTGTCCATCATCATCATTTGTTAGTTGTTGTAGGCAAGTCTGATGAACTGGATAGTAGGTGCTGGCTGTAACTCTGCCGAGACTCAGAGCTCAACCAGCATATGTACAGATCAAAGATTTAAGTCTGGGATATATATTTAACATGACACTATCATTCTTTAAGGTTTGCCTTCTCTCTTTTGATTAAGTTCTTTCTTAGCCTCTTTCCCTGGCTAATTATCACCACCACTAATAGGATTCCCTAGAGGCAGCTTTTGTTCATCCACTGGTCCTTTTTGAAAAATTTAAAGTTCTAGTAGCAATATGCAGTCTCAGAGATCCCTTGCTGCAAATATGGATCTACAAACTCCCAGAAAATAGCAGGCATCACCTCTTTACTATTGAAAAAGAATGTAAAGATATGTATTCTGCATACTAAGACATATGTTTTATAGATTGAATTTGTGTTCCATTGTCCAAATGGAAGTAGGTAAAGGTATAGCCTTGAAAATATTTTAGGTGATTCAGTGCCTGAAAGACAGACCTTTAAGGAGCTAATAAGTTCTGGTGGATTCATTTCCATTGTTTCTTCCATCTAACTTTAATATAGGAAGTCATCACTTTACATTATTTTCCTTAATGTCCAAGTCTTTTTGACCAACTCGCCAACCTTTCTTCTTTCTCATATGTGAGATAATATGTAACTCACATACTGTTGGTCCTGGCTGCCAACGCAAATACCTTGCGATGGGTTGATTTAAACAATGGGAATTTTTTGGTACACAGTTTTGAGGCTAGGAGGAGTCTAAAAACAAGGTGTCATCAAGTTGATGCTTTCTCCCAGAAGACTGGCATTCTGGAGCTGACTGTTGGTGATCCTTGGTTCTTGGTTTTTCTGTTGAGTGGCAGTGCACATGGCAGCCTCTGCTGGCTTCTCCTCTCTCTTCCTGGTAAGGTTGACTTTCAGCTTTGGCTGCTCCCTCTATGGTTTTCTCTCTGTATCATTTTCACTCTGCTTATAAAAGACTCCAGTAATCCAAATTAAAGCCCAACCTGATTCATTTGGGCCAAGTTTAACTAAAGTAACATTTTGAACAAATCTTATTAATAATGGGTACACACCCACAGGAATGGATTAAGTTTAAGAACATGTTGTTCTGGGGTACATAGTTCCAAGCCACCACGTATGCCATTCAAATTATTGTTGAAATGTTCTAATAGATGGTACCATCTGTCATAAAAGGTGCTAGCCAAAATACAACTTTAATAAGCTCAAAAGTAGAAACCATCCTACAGTGTGTCAACTGGATTGGTATACCTTCTTCCCTTAGAGAACTTTCTTAAATTTGTAAAAACCAATTCCGAAAATTTTATTAATGGGGTAGTTGTTTAGCCTAAACTTGAAAACAAAATTTGACCTCTTTGCCTTCTCTAACAGCTCTTATAACTTCAAAGTATATCATATATCACATTTCAAATAACACCAACTATTTTCAACATGCACCTATTTTGAAAACATTTCATCTTCAATCTATTTTAAAAGCATATTAACTGATAAACTAAAGATATGTGTGTGTGCACATATATACACATACATATAAGAGTCTGGGAATAGGAAAGAAAAGCAACAGGAAAAGAATAGGAAAGAACAAAGCTAATGTAACCGTTGAGGAGTATTTATGTACAGATGCACTAAGACAGGATCAGTGGACTGTCAGTGTATTGAAGAATGTATCAATTACACAAAAGAGTTTTAGAACTGCAGATTCAAATACAGTTAGTAGTGAAAATCGTCCAGGTATTGCTGAGCTTAACAAAAGAAGTACTTGGTCAAATCCTTAATTCAATACTTGTAAGAAATGTTTTGATGTAGCAAATGGGATACAATCTTCTGCATATTCTTAGAATCCTTTCAAATTTGTAAATGCTTATAATTAAACCAAATTGAAAGATTATCTTTAAGTAGACAATATGGCACAATAGGCTTCTTCAAATCATTTTGAGAAAAACATGGGTAGATTATAAGTAAATAATTTTTATACTTCCAAATTTGGATTATACATATATTTAGCAGTCTGTAATTTAAACAGTTGATTGCTGCTACCCAAATCTTTAAGGAGTCATAAAATGAAAATTATACTATTAAGTTTTAAGTATATCTGTTCTATGAGTATGTTTCAAGGAATACTAATACTAAAAGAATACATTTAGAAGATTTTTTATCACCCAAGATATGATGAAAATTTAGCAATAGCTATTTATAATGCCACTGTGTATTATGGTGACTTGGGCACATGCTTTGACACAAAATAAATGACAATATATCATGACTAAGTTTGAAAAGAATAAATATTTTACTTTTCCTTAGACAAGTGAAGGTTTAAAAGGGGTATTTGTTGTGTGTGGATTCTCACAAACTTAAGATTTTTCTTCCAAATCTGAATTTCTACCAAGTGTAGTCTATTTGTCATAAACATTGGTGTGACCTTCTCAAATATATAGAGAAAGGGTAAAGTCTAATTCAGACTGCTTTCCTGGCCATATTACTGGGAGCTCATATCTTCTCATAGAAGACTGATAACATTTTATTATTGAATGACTATTTAAAAGCAAATAATTCTAAATGAACCTAATCCTGAATAATTACTCTCCCCAATGCAAAGATTTACACTATGGTGCAGTAATCCTAGTTGGTGTCCCAGTTGGTAGTTATTTTATCCTGTATCTAAGCCACATTTTAACTCCTCTATAGATCACCAAAATAGCGCCTAAAACAAAGTGCCATTCCCTACTACCACACAGAGCTGATGCATTTATCATTTCCTAAACTAACACAAATGTGTGGATTTTGAGGCGTTAAGCACCTTTACTTATTCTTGTGGATTTACAGGCTATCTTCCTTCAAGGACTATAATATAATTTGGAAGGCTCTTTCCCCCTGGGTGATTTTACCTGTAAGCTTTAGTATGACAATTTGGTGATGGTTTATTGATGGTATGATGCTGTTATGAAGGATCCTTCCACCTCCAGCTTCTCTCATGCTACCCACATAACAACCCTTTTCCCGGTTGGGGCTGTAGGAAATGAGTAATGCTTAACCCATTTGTGTGATCAATTCACTTAAGCAGCTACTGTGAAATGTTAATCACAACTTTAATTTGTACTGCATTAGCATTTTGATTAACTTGTAGGCTTGCTAGCGCACTTGAAGCGCTTTTACTCATAGTTACAGCTCGGAAATGACTTTTTGATTAATTAAGTTTGTTAGACAGCAGCTGAGCTTCCTGAATGCTAACCTTCTGGGGGTAAAAGTTCAGGAGAAAGTTACTATGAACAACTGTTGCTATTGAAAGAGATTCTTATAAATGTACTTGCAACCTTTTAATTATTGACAAAATATTGTATCATTGCTTAAGAACTGACCTGAAACTTTAAAGGAGTATAGATTTCTGTCAGAAAACTTTTTTCAGGTTTTCCCATCATTGGGAAACTTCTGGGAGCTCTTGAACTAAATGGTGTATTTTCTAGCAGATTTCTATCTAATGTTTTAACAGGCTGCTTAAGGTGAATCTCCACAGTGTTTTTCTAAACAAAGTTTTTATTTCAGAAAAGTCTTGTATTTACAGGAAAGTTGCAAAGATGGCACAGAGTGTTCCCATATACTCCACAACGGTTTCTACTTTTGGTAACATCTTAGTGTGGTACGTTTGTCACAATTAATGAACCAGTACTAATATATTATCATTAACAAACGTCCATTCTTATTTAGGTTTTCTTAGTTTTTACCTAATGGGCTTTTACTGTGCTAAAGTACCATTCAGAATATCACATTACAGGTGGCCATCATGTCTCCCTAGGGTCCTCTTAGTTGTAACATTTTCTCAGTTTCTGATTTTTTGATGACCTTTCCATAGTGTTTTGCATTCTTATGACATTTGAAAAATAACTTTCTTTTTGTAAATTAAAGATCTTTTTCTCATTCTGAACTAATTAAATTTCTTTCTCTTAAATTCTGACAGTGTATTGCATTTACATCATTTAATTTGAACAGAAGTAGCAACATTATCTAGCCATTTCAACCTTGATTGTTATCTTATTTTCATAGTTTTTCTCATCCCCATACTATCCCTAGACACATTAGGATGCTTATCAGGAGATAGGGGAAAGGCCAAAGGGCTCCTTAAGGAGGAAAAAAGGTAAAGTGAGTCCATAGAATGCCAGGTAGAGAGGTTGGCGCTGAACATCATCTGTCCAGTATACCATATGTATACCTTCCAGCCACAGAATCTTGAAGATACTCTAAGAACTAAATTCATAGACTTCTTAAAGTGAAGTTCAAATTTTAGAGGAAATTTCTTAGTAATGAACCTCAGGCTTCGATCTTATTATCTACCTGTTAACATACCTCTTTATGTACACTAAACCTTTTTTTTTTTTTTAAGATTTTTTTTTTTTACCCCCACCCCGCTCGTTGTTTTCCGCTCGCTGTCTGCTCTCTGTGTGCTCTTCTGTGTCTGCTTGTCCTCTCCCTAGGAGGCACCGGGAACTGATCCTAGGACCTTCTGGAGTGGAAAGAGGCTGCTTAATCTCTTACGCCACCTCATCTCCCTGGTCTGCTGTGTTTCTTATTATCTCTCTTCCGTGTCTCTTTCTGTTGGATCATCTTGCTGCGCCAGCTCTCTGTGCGGGCCAGCATTCCTGTGCAGGCCAGCACTCCATACGGGGCAGCTTGCTTTTCCCCAGGAGGCCCTAGGAATCAAACCCTGGACCTCCTACATGGTAGATGGGAGCCCAATCACTTGAGCCACATCAGTTTCCCATACCATTTTTAATTGGTGGTCTAGGTCAGTAATTCTGTTACATTGCTATGAAGTTAACCTGATCAGGTCACAGTGCTCTGTCAGTGTTCCTATTTTACCATTGGATTATTTAAATCCAGAATTCAGTTTCTAAAGATATTCAATGCCTGCATATAAAAGATTGAGCTGTAGTTATAACCAAGAGGTGCATTAAAGTTAATTTAAGAATTAATTTAATTTAATTAATTTAAGAATTTTTGATTTTTCAAAAGTGTTAAAGTCATTTACAGAGACAATAATCAATTAAATGCATTATAATTTTGTTTGAGGTTGATATCCTTCTGTTACATAGCAACAAAAAGAACAGTTGTAACCCATCTTCAATCGTTTTTGGAACAAGAGTAGGTATTTATAAATCAGCAGAGGTGGTGGAGTATAGTTTAAAGAGCACAGGATAGGAAGTTGGAAAACCAAGATCAAGCCTTAACTCCAGTTCTTACTACCAATGTGAATTATTACACAGTCATTGAACTTCTGTAGCCTCAGTTTCTCAGACTGTGAAAAGATGATAATATTAACACTTGCCTCAAAGTATTGTAGGGATTAAATGAGAAATATTTATGAAAGCATTTTATAATCTGAGCACTGTTAATACAAATATTTTCATCACATCATATATTCATACTGTCTATGCAGTCTCCCTTTATGTAATTCAGTGTTTGGGGCTTTTCACAGTAACTGTATGAAACTTACTTTATTAAATATAAAATAGATATGTTGTCAAAGCTTATAAAGTATTATTTAAGTACAGTCTACAATAGCTGAAGATAAGAAAAATATCTGTAGATTTGGATAAATCTGTCCTTTGCAGAAATAGCAGCACCCTATGAATATGTGGTTGAATTTAAATGCTAAGACCAAGCCTGATATGCTTAGGGAATTCTTGAAATTGATTCAAAATAAATATTAATGTCATGAGATGCATCTAAATCTATATTTAGAAGGGAAAAAAATCTATATTTGTCATGCCTGTGGCTTCAGGAACTTTATAGCCTAACAAAATTTCCTTTCAGAGATTGTCTACTTTCTAAACTGACTCCTTCTTTTTATCTTTGCATAAAGCCAAGTACTTTAGAAGTTGTTAAGTTTCCCATATAAGTTTTCCATATGAGTTTTGAGGATGAGATCTGGGGTATATATAGTGTATGTGTCTATTTTTGTTTTTGCCTCTTTCCCTCCTCATCCCTCTGTCTTCTTTCTTTCTCTCTCTCACTCAAATACAGGAAAGCACACATGCCACCCCCATTTTAACATTCCCTTTGAAACTCCTGAGCTGGATAATTCTTTTAATTTCCCCAATAATAAAAACCAGCCTCCTCAGGTCTTTCCAGCCACTTCTTTCTTCTCAGTCTCCTGCTTCTTTTATCCATGTTATGTGGCACATATCATCCTAGGTACAACCCTTCTCCTGTCTTTCTCTCCTGGATTTTAGTCCCATTTCACATCAGCACTATCGTTCCTAGGCCCAGCTTGCCATGCCTTGCCCCTTTTCTAGCCCATTTCATTGTGCCCATGACCTCCATTCTATCATGAATGAAATCTCTTCTTTGTTCCCCACTTTTTCAAGAACACCCACACTGTTGCCTGATCCTAAATGAAATCTGGCTGTCCTAGACTATTCCTTCCCCCTCCCATGGAAAGTCCTTCCTTCTGTTTCACCATCATGAACTAAGAATATTCTAAAACTGTTTTTCAACAAATATTTTACTTTTGATGTCCATAAGATTCTTTTTCTTTTTTACTTTATTTTTAAAGAATTTTTAGATTACAGAAAAGTTACATCGAAAATGTAGGGGATTTCCATATATCCCACCCCTTCCCCCTCTCACATTTTCCGCTATTAATAGCATCTTGTATTAGTGTGGTACATTTGTTACAACTGATGAGCAAATATTGAAGCATTGCTACTAACCATGGTCTATAGTTTACATTATGGTTTACACTTTGCACCATGCAATTGTATAGGTTTTGACAAAATGTGTAATAGCCTGTATCCATCATTGCAATATTATGCGGAACAATTTCAGTGTCCTACGTTCCACCTATTATTCTCTGCCCTTCCCCTCAGAACCTCTGGTACCACTATCTTTATATCAATGTTACAAATTCTTCCATTACTACAATAATAATGTCTACTTTGGTCCATGGTTGCATTCCTCCTTTATGTTTGTTCATTACTCAATTTTGAGGGTGTGGGGGTAGTTATGCCTGCTTTGCTTCATATTGCCATAAGATTTCTTTATCAACAATCTCCCAAACTCTAGATCCCCTTCCCCACCTTCCTCAAACACCAGATTAGTAGTCTTCGGCTCTATCCCAGTCCTTGTACTAATCATGCTGGTTTTTTGTCTTTTTCTTTTTCTTTTTTAAACATCTTGATTACATGTATCCCAAACTTCTAATGTTATATCCAACCATATACTATGGCCAAAGCCATAGTATCACCCTCTAAGATACTCTTTTTCTGACCACAACCTCTTTATCAGTCAGCCTGACTGAACATTTCTGTTACTCATTATGACCTTAAAACTCTTATCCCTTCCAGAACCTTTAGTTTATCAATCCCCTTATGGCTTCTCTTGCCACTATAAATTTCATTGGCCCCAGAGTTGGTCATCTCAACAATAATATCATTAGCATCCTAAAATCTCTTACCTCTCTGAGTAACTATCAACATGAATTCTCTGCTTTTACAACCAAATTGCTTATTATTGCTGGAGACAATCATAAAACATTGCTAATTGTTTCTACTACAAAGTCATGGTGGTGCAACTCCCTGCTGTTTTAGTTTTTATTCACATCATTAATTACCTTAAACCTCTTCTTTCTCCTGTATTATACCCCTCTATTATGGATTGAATTGTGTACCCAAAAAGACACTTTCAAATGCTGTAATAGCAGGAAGCAGATATGGCTCAAGTGATTGAGCTCCCGCCAACCACATGGAAGGTCCCTGGTTTGGTTCCTGGTGCCTCCTAAAGAAGACAGCGCAACGGGTGGGTGTGGCAAGCTGATGCAACAAGAGAAACAAGAAGGAAAACATAATGAGAGACACAACAAAGCAGAGAGCGGAGGTTCCCAGTGCCTCCTAAAGAAGACAAGCAAGACAGCGAACTGACACAGCAGGTAGGCACGACAAGCTGATGCAACATGTTGACACAAGAGACACAAGAAGAAAAACATAATGAGAGACACAACAAAGCAGGGAATAGAGGTGGCTCAAGCGATTAGGCACCTCCATCCCACATAAGAGATCCTGGGTTTGGTTCCCAGTGCCTTCTAAAGAAACAAGGAAGATGAACAGACACAGGAAATGCAAACAATGAGGTGGTGTGGAGAAATAAATAAATCTTTAAAAATATATATAAATAGGATCTTTGAAAATGTTATTCATTAAAATGAGGGCAACCTGAATTTCCCCTCTCAGTTTCCCCTCTTTGTACCTCAAAGCTTCTCTCTCATCAGTGACTGTGTGTGTGAGGTCTTCTGTGACCCACTGAAGTCCCTCTTTTCTGTGAAGTCTCATCCACACACCCCAGCAGCAGAAACCTCATCTTCCCGTGACTCCATCAGGGGAGGGCATCTTTTCTTTGCACAGCTTATTCTGTGCTTTGCTGTATGCTGATTTCTGTTTTGACTTGAGCTTTCTGCCCCCTGGCCTCAAGGCTATTACAGTGCACTTGGAGAGATAGAAAGTGAACTTTATAAAAAACAAATTACAATATAATATGAGTCAGTTGGCATTTTATTGCTGAAAGATAAAAACTTAAAAGAGATAGATGCAAACCTTAGAAACTAGTATCTACTCTAACTCCTTGATTTTTCAGATTAGGAAAATGAATGCCTGTAGTTAATTGAATTGTTTGATGTCTTAAAGTTAATTTAGAGGTGCAAGACTCTCAAATTCTCAGACCAAGCCTATTCTGGTATACCATACCATTTTCAAACCACTATCAAGAGAGTTCATTAATTATACTTCTATTTATATTACATCAAAACTTACTCGCTTTTAAACATTCTGTTCTGTCAGGAAAACTCAAAGGCCTATTATATCTAGTATTCACATCTATCATAGAATCTTCTAACTCAGGACCCAATTCGAATTCCATTCACCTTCCTCCTCATCCTGAACTTTATAGGCAGTATACCAAACAGATTAAAAACAAGCGCTTTGGAGTCAGGAGCCCCAGAATTTGAATCACAGCTGTAACCATTTACGAGAGCTATCTAGCCTTAGTTATATTCCTTTACCTCTCTGAACCCCACTGTCTTCAACTGTGAAATGGGTTTAAATTCTGTAATCCACATAAAATGGTTAGCTGAGTGTTTGACAAATAGAATGTACTAAACAAACATCCGCTATAATCACAATTATTTCAGTAGTACCCTTGAGAGTACCTTAGATGCCCTCACCCCTTTGTCCTTTCTTGCCTTCCCATATCTTCTCTCCAGGTAATCTCCATTCTTCTATCCTTACATCTGCTCCAGACTGCTCATTTCAACTGCAGAAGGTCACAAAACTACACGATTGGGCTGTTTACAAATCCCTGCTTGTCTGGGTTTAGCTATGCCCTGAGGGTTGGCTGTCCTATATTTCAGCATTTGTTGGCTTCCATAGAAATTCTCCACAGTGTATGGCTGTGCCAGATCTTCTCTTATCCATCTCAAATTCCATACCTACTCCCCAAACCCTCCCTCTAAATCAGGGGTTCTTAACCTTTTTTGTTCCGCGGACCCCTTTTCCAGTCAGGTAGAAACCACATACCCCTTCTCAAAATGTAGCAGCAGATAGTTTTATGACACTCAACTAGCATCGGGTCTAACAACTACCATAATTTTTAAGTATGGATGAGTATAAGCGATTTTTCAAGATATGCAGCAACTGTAATGTGATATAAATACTACTGTAATTCATTGCATACATTCATGAGTGAAGGAAATGCTAGGTTTCAGTTAGAGGTCAGAGAAAATAAAGATAATGAGTTGATTTTTTTCAATTCAAGCTCATGGACCCCTGGTTAAGAACCCCTGCTCTACATGGATGACTTGCCTTCCACTCTACTAAAAGCAACTACATTCAACAGATTCCCCTCAGATTTTCTTTTCTCCATTTCAGAATATGCATCATCACTCCTCTCTTCCTGACTCCCATCTGAGGTAGACACTTTCTTCCTCCTGTTCAAAGCTGAACCCAACCTTAATAGCCATTCTACTTCCCCTCTGTCTCTTCTAATACTTCCTCCAGCTACAAGCGTGCTCAGGTGTCAGGTCTCTTGATGGTGCTAAACTCTCAGACTGTTCTATTCTCTCCTTTCCTTCACTGCTAATCCACCTGGAAGTGTCATCTGTGCCTGCTGCCCTCTTCTCTCCCATCCATACCTTCATTCCTGGACTGGCATGTAATACCCTAGGAAATAAATATTTGTTGAATGTTGAATTAATTGACGCTATACCCTTATAACTCTACTGAATGTACATTCCTGAAGGCTGAAAATTACCTCCTATTCATAAATCTAAATAATTTATCACAGTCCTTATCTTCACTAGACTCTGCTATGAGAAACTCTCTTCTGACCTCTGGAACTGCTTTCCTTATCTGCTGCTGTCAAACAGTGACTCCTCTTTCTCCTTCCATGGCTCTTTACTGCTCTTTTCATTCTCTCCAGGTCCCAGATCACAATCTCCCCTAGTTTTGGCTGTCCTCTTTATGCCCAAGATTTCTAAATCCACAACCCTAGCCCATACTCTCTCTCCAGAGTTCACTTTCACCTGAACTTCTCAGCTGGTTACATACTGTCATCTCAATTAAAATTTGTCCAAAACCAAACAACACCTGCTCTCCTTCCCATCTCTCCTCAACAAATTGAAGTCCCACTGTTTCTGTTTTTTGTAATATGATTTTCATTGTAGTTGAATTTTATAAATGAATACTGTGCTAGAAATCACATTTCCATTCTACTTCAGCTAGGGATGACCCAGAATTATGAATTAACTATCAATTGAAATTGATTTCACCTTAGTAGGAGAAAGGCTCATGCACAGAGTCGGCTCCCATCCATTTTTCAGCTTCACTCAGAATCATCCTAGCTTTGGCTAGTAGATAGTGTGCCAAGTACAAAGTAGCTTAGAGGTCAGGGGGGATTAAATATTGCTTAATGTTGATGCTAAGCTGCTAAAGAGTGTCCGGGGTTATTTTTCCTTGGTGTACTAAAACAGGCTTTTGTTGAGAGTATTAGTCTCTGAAAAGAACTTGGGAAGATGACTTGGGAGGTGACTTGGGAAACTCAGCCATGATCTCCAGCTCTTACCAAACCCAGCCCCACACTGGGCAAGAGGAGATATGTGTTAGTCCTTCTCTTTTGAGAAGACAGTTGGAACACAGGGACCCCTTCCTAGGGTCATTCATACACACATGTGTCAGTCTAAGCTACCAAGACCCTCATCCCATTTACCTGAATGATCTCTTGGCCTTAGACCCTTCCAGGTAGGGACTTCTGAAGAGTAGTAACATGGGCTTGCCCACTCAACTCTGAGCCACGCCTACATCGTCTAGTTTGTCCTGAACTGCAGGGGATCTGTCTAGCCTTGTTCCCTGGCTTTCTTATAATTGTACATTCCTCTAATGACTTAGCCGGCTTGTCCCATGCATCTGCTCCCAACCTTGCATGCCCTGCCTCTCAAAGCCTTATACTACCCAGTGCAGAAATAAACACCAAAAGGGCCAAAGAAAGTCCCCATAATGGGTTTCACTAGGGCGTTCTTCTCAGCTCATCATAGGCATCTACTTATTGAGCATCTGCATGCTCTGTTCCAAGCAGTGTAACAGGTACCTTCATAGTAACCCTATAAGGTGGGAATAATAACATCTTTTTTTAATGAAAAACCTAGGTTCAGTGAGGTTAAGGAATTTCCTCAAATGTACACATAGTAAGTAGAACAAAATTAGGAGTCAAACCTATGTCCAACTGACATCAAAGCTTGTATTTTTTATCCTGCACTTTTCTGCCTTTAGCAAATGTGCAATAACTTAAGCAGAATGTTGTTATAATCATTGTAACTGTATATTACTAATATTCTTTCATAAAGCAAATATTTCTTGAGTGCACTGTGCTAGGGCTGGAATTACAAAGAATAATTCTAGGTCTTGCCATCCAGGAGCCTATGGTTTAAAGGAGAGATGTGTAAACAAAACAAAAATTACAATAGGATAACAGTGGCAAGTGTCAAGAGCAGCAGGAACATGGGAAAAGAAGTCCTTACATCCATCTGCAAGAATCAGGGAATTTTCACAGTAGGAGTACCATTTGAGCTAGACTTGCAAGATGAGTAGAAATATCCCAGGTGGACAGGGTGGTGGGAACGGTATTTATAAAAAGAGCTTTGAGAGCAAGGGTAAATGCAGGAAAATACCAGGAATTTAGCATTGCCAGACTAAAAATTCAGAGGGGAACATGGCCAGAGAGATAAGCAAGGGCCATTTCGATGGCAGGGTTTTGACTGTCATGCAGAGCAGTTTTAGCTTTTATCCTCTACACAGTGAAGCCTGTGTAGAGAAATTTAAGCAGAGTAATGGCATGATCGGTTTTACCACTTTAAAAATTGCATTTTGTAATAATATAAAATATGAGTTGAAGAGAATGTAGATGAGACTGAAAATAGGAAGGCAATTATAGTCTTCCAGTGAGAGAGAACGAGGCTCTGTACTTAGGCAGTAGGAGCAGAGAGAGCAGGACCAACTAGGGAATGACTGAGCAGAGCAATGGACCACCATTTGTTTCACTACATTTGGATAGTCACAGAACCTTTTGCCAACTCAGATTCTTGATCTCCCCACCTCTCTCTCTCTGGATTAAAAAACCCTATAAATAGTTTCCAGTCCATGATATGGCTTTTACTTTACCTTATGTAAGCAGTTACTTTGCATGATTTTTTACATTTTCACATCTGGATCACACAAAGAAAAATTGTGGGGAACTCTCATAAATTTTATAAAATCTTTCAATCCCATCATGAAGACTACAAGTTAAACATATAGGTCATCCATCTACCTCTTCTACTCTATGAGCTTTTGGTCTGGAATTTATTTCCAGTCAAGTTGAAATTTAAAAATACAAGTTAAATCACCCTAGTTATTCCACATTACAAGTTCTAACATCATCATGATACTGTATCAGGTATGATTTTTCATTTCTCTTTTTTCTTTTCTCCTCCTCTAGCAGGACTCAAGAGTTGTCACTTATGAACTAAAACTTTTTTTGTCATTGAGTAATGTTCATCATTATCTGCTTGTCTCAAATACTTCAAAGAAAGGTCAAGTGTTTTAATCAACTCTGCAGGGAAATAGAATGAAAGTGGATTTTTCCTAAATTTATTAACATGTACATTCATACATGTATAAGCATTCATATATACATCTATATATAAATATATCTATTATACCAACATTCAGGGTTTATGATGTGTAAGTAGAAGACTCGTAGATGGTGCTAAAAACCAATTTGACCATTCTATCATTAATCATCAGATCCAGAAACACTGATCCATTTCCCTGTAATGTATATAAAGGGACCGCAGATTGGGTTGGCCAAATGTTTAATATATTTTAAACTATTTTACTTTCTGCAAATTAGAGAACACAGATTATAGGAAACCTAAGATTTGAAAGGAAAATGTGTCTGCTTCAATGGTACTAAGTAGTATGATAAAATTAATTTTACTGATATAGCATACCTTAAAAATAATTTCTGAAATTCTACTAATGAATTGTGTACAACATTTTAACACTATTTTACTGTTAGTGAGATCTTTACTATTTAAGTACCATTTTAAGCAATTACTGGATATATCTAAACTCTCTTACCTTCATGCTTTCACTTCCCAAAACAAGAGAGTACACTCCTAAAACTGTATAAAGTAGTTGTATTAGTATCATGGTATTAACTTATGTGTCTTTAAGTCAGCATTCTCCAGTATCTCTCTAATTTAATTGAAATAGCTTTGCCTGTGTAAACTTCTCCTTTGTTTAAATAAGATTTCACTGTTTAGTTTTGCCTTAAGCAAATGCAGCCTTTTGTTTGTCCTTAAAACATTTGATTAAATGTATAACCGAATATGAATAGCTTCTCCTCATTCCAAGAGTATCACTGGCAATTTGCTAATGTGTGGTATATTGTTTTCATTGAAAACCAGGGCTCTATCTTCAGCCTGCTTTTTGGAGAAACTAAAATTTTGGCAAGAAAACCTGTTTTCTCTTTACCATTATTGATTTTAAATTTGAAAAATGCTACGTGAGACTTTAAATCTTTAAATATAGCTGCTAATGCTACAGAGAATTATAAATATTTGCTCTCAAAGTACAATGAGTTTTTCTCTTTGTTTTATTACTGGGTACCAATATTTTCTGCCTATAATTGTTGCTCTAAAGGAGTCTTAATATTTGGCAGTTTGTAGGAAGTAATGTGCAGTGAATGCCATGGGAGATTGAGTTTGTTCTAACTACAACTGTTTGGTGTATTTCCTGGATCCTCTTTTGTTTACTAACAATTAATAGATATAATGCTTGAGTTTTGGGTTTGTTTTGTTGTTTTTGTTGTTGATGATGCTAGCATCAGATTCCCAAAGGAGTGAGCAAGGGCCGTAGTATTCTTTTAATATGTATTTTCCCTTTTCAGGCAATGCTGGATGTGGCTGCAAACCAGGGCTGGCTGGTAACTGTCCTGAATATCACGAGTCTGGTTCAGATGGTGATCCAGGGTCGGTGGTTAAAAGATTCTTCTCTTCTTACACTACCAAACATAGAACAGCACCATCTTCACCTTTTCAGGTAATTGTTTTAATTTTGAATTTAATTGGTTTTTTATTTCAAAAAATTATCATCTTTGTTTATGTTGTCACTTGAATTTCATGTCGGTTTCCAGAATATTAATTCTTTACAGTGAAATGCCCCTTTTTTCTAGAGGGAGACTGGCCTAGTGATGTGACATTCTCATTTAGAATTTGATTGTCTGTCCCACCCTGAACCACAGTTAATTTTAACCTTCCCCTACCTAAATTGTTTTCCATTTGGAACATTGAATATGTTTCTATTTTAACTGTTTATTCCTTTACAATATCAGTCTTCATACAAGAAGTTATTAAAGTGCTTTATGTTCTAAAGTAAAATAAATACCCAATTTCTGCTATTGCGGAATAGATTTGAGGACTCAAAATCCATTTTCAAAAGTAAATTGTGCATCTGCAAAATGTCTAAAACTAGGTAGTTTTTTATGTATATATTATCAGCTCAAGATATAACCTGTGCTTAAAATAAGAGTTTGTTTTAGCATCAATTTAGTTAACCCTTAGTTCCCATATACATGGCTACAAATATTTTGACAAGGAAAAGAACAGAACATGATACAATCAAGGTTGGCAGTGTTTAAATGAAAATGTTTCTTTCACACCAGTGTTTCACACCAGTTGAGAGATGCTATGCAGCCAAAATGTTGGTTACAGTCATGTAGACAAGTAAAACAGTCTAGCTGCAGCTTGCCATCATATACCCTCTATCTTTCGTCAGCTGGACCAAAGGTGGCAGTAATTTGAGGCACCAAGTTACAGACTCCAACAAGAACCTCAGGCACCATGGAGTCTCCTAAGGAAAGTCCCCTGGTTGACTCAAGTGTATTTGGCTCCAGGGCGTTTGTTTCCATGGCTCCTGAATCTCCACCATAGAATATTCGCTAGAAACTAAAAGGCACATTCAGTGAGCCACACCAGCAACAGATGGTGTGGAGAAGAGGCATATACCTCATGTGTGCTTGAAGCTCAGCTTCAGGAACCCTTCCAAAATGGTGCTAAAAGTTATGGGAATTGGACTTCAGCAGTAAAGCAAGCACATAAGGGTACTACCCTCCCACAGCTCGTAGGTCTGTTACAGAAGCTGAT
>PVKH010016347.1:0-15770 GCA_004027955.1 Chaetophractus vellerosus
TTTTTTTTTCACATAAGCATACTTGATTTCTCTCTTTTTTCAATCCATACTTCAATCATTTTCCAAGCTTTATAGAGTATATACTTTTGTTATTTCTAGAATTGTCCTCTTCATCTATTTGCCACTGCCTTAGTTAAGGCTCTCAGAATTCATTAATTTTTTCAAAAATTATTTTCTGATCACCAATTACTTGTTTGGGCTTTTCTAGAAGGATTCCTTCTAAAATTAGAGGAAAGTTCATGTCTCTCTACCCTTAATAGCTTTCAATGAGTCTCCAGATTTAAGACGGACGTCTCAGCTCTGATATAGCACGTAGGGCCCCGTCATGGCTTGGCGCTCCCATAGCACCTCCCATCCCTACTCCCCACATGCCATGGTATTGTCTGTGGTCCTCAAACTCATCACGTCTTTGCACATGGCCATCACCCATATGAAATTCGTCGCCACGATCCTGCTGCCTTTTGTACGTTCTTCAAAAGGCAGCTCAAAGGCCACCTTCTCTGAGCAGTGCCACCTAGTTAAGGCTTGTAGAATAAAGGAAGGGATAAATTAATGAAGGAACTCCTAGTCTGTTTCCTATCTGGTCTGGAGGTTTTCCAGACACTTTGATCCTGAGAGGAAGGCCAAGAGCAAGAGTTGTAGACAGCATACCTCCTGAAACTTCAGTAACTTGGTCAATGCCCAGAATGCTAAGAGACTTGCATTTCTTTCTGGAGTTGTTGGACTTGCTCTGAGGTATCCTGTAATCCTTGTTCAATCAAGAGCTCATTCCCTGTCCCTCTGTCACTAAAATGAATACCACTTTACCAAGTACAGAAAAATCACTGAAAGGATGGAATACCCAGTCAGGCCCAGTATCTTTAGATACCAAAGACAGAATCCCTCTCAAAAATCCCTAACTTTGAGCTTCAAATAATTGTTGAGAACCAAGGCAGTCTTGAGCAGGACCCTTATTGCAAAGAGACCTCTTCTATTAGTCTACGCCAGGTTTGAATGAAGATGAACCATGTGAGCAATCAATCAACCATGCCTTCTTAATGGAGCCCCAGTAAAAACTCTAAACACCAAGGCTCAAGTGAGATTCCCAGGTTGGCCATACACCAGGAGTATCACCCAATGATAAGAAAAGAGTAACATTGCAGAGAAAGCGTAGCTCAGGAGTTGAGCGCCTGCATCACATGTACGCAGTCCCGGGTTCAATCCTTGGTACCTCCTAAAAATAAACAAACAAACAAACCACAAGAAGAAGAGTAACATCCTGATTCTAGGAGAGAGGACAACAGAAGTTCCACATTTGGAACTCTCCTGGTTCTGCCCTATGTATCTCTTCCCTTAGCTGATTTTAATCTGTATCTTTTCCCTGTAAGAAACCACTGCCAAGAGTGTAACAGATTTCATTGAGCTCTCTGAGCCCTTCTACTCAATTATCAAACATGAGGTGGTTTTGGAAAGCCCCTGAACTTGCAGTTGTACGAAGTGAAGGCAGTCTTGAATAGAAACCGCCCTCTAACTTTGTAGTTGGCCTAAGCTCCTCACATGTTGGTCTCATAGTCTTTTCAACTGTGAGCAAACCTAGTTTTATATGACAAGAGTCATAAAATGTACCAAAATAATGAAAAAATCATGGGGTCCTATTGGACAAATATGAATAAAATATGAACCAACCTCCTTATACTTAAAAAAAAGAGTTTAGGATCACAATTGTTTTTATTTAAATAACCTTGTGCCAAAATTTCAGGAATGGGCTATTTGGGAATATTTTTAGGTTGGAGTTGTTGGTCTTTTGAACTTGTGCTAGCTTTCAAGTGGTGTTGAAAACACACTCTACAAAGTTAACCTCTGTTGCCTTTTATGATTTGATCATTTAACTCAAACTAATACTTTTCATTTGTCCTGTGGCAAGAGGTTATTTGATATTATGCAGTAGAAAGTATAGAGCATTTGCCTTTACTCAAACATTTTTAAAATAACAATTAGCATACTAAACAATTTTATGAAAACTAATAATGCAAGCCTCCAGAGGAATGGAAATATTGAGTGATTACGTGGAAGGAAATAATTACTTTTTCTGAGCCAAGGATATTCAAAATCCTAGAAGTATTCACTAAAAGCCAAATGGTTGCCTTTTTCCAAATAGCTTTCAAGAGGTGAACTTCTTGTTTAACTGAGATTGTAAAAGTAAATCAGGTCTTACCAGCTAGCACTCCATGGAGGATTTTGCATTTTTAAATTCCCTTTTTCTCATACAAAATTGAAATTAAAGTTTATTGTTCTCTAGGTTATAAAATCCATTGTTTTGGCTTAGCCAGCCATCCTGGAGAAAGCACTGGGCTAGACATCCACAGATCTCAGTTCTCAGTCTTTCTCTGTGTTATTCTGTGAATTCATCTTTTATTTTTTACCTGCACTTGCAGTCTAACATATATGGGGGAATGCGCCTGGCACATAATTGAAGGTTAGCAGATATTTGCTGAATAAAATAATTAATATTTGGTGTAACTTTGGTCAAGATTTTCTCATCTGTAAAATCAAATGTAGTGAAGTCCAAGTTCCCTTCTAGCTCTAAAATTCTGTGATTCTAAGAAAAGCTCTTTCTCACAATGCTATGAGTATAAATTTCAACATTTTTCCGAGTAGAGCACATGAGGCTATGTTTTTTGTTATTGTCTATTCACAATGCATCAGTGGTTATTCATCTTTGGAAATGTTGGGTGTATACAGGACAGGATGTATTATCTACCTCCTTAATGATAAAGGATTTTTCTATGCAAACTGTTTTGCCATACATCTCAGGTTGGAAAAGGGTGAAAATCAAGCAAAATCAGAGCAATTATAAATATCCTGCCCTCTAGATTGAATTTATTATTAAGACATAGTTCAAAAGATTGTATTTTTATTTTATTAGAGTTCAACTAGCATATTCTCCTACCACCAACACTCAGTCTTCAATATCACATTCACCACCGGCTTCCCACATTTTCGGAACACGCTGTCCTCTGATAGCTCTTTCACAGAAATACCTATTAAGCTTCAAGCCTTTTGACTTGCGGGGATAAATCAGTGGACTAATTACTCATGCAAAGTAAGATAATGATTGTATTAGTCAGCCAAAGGGATGCTGATGCAAAATACCAGAAATCTGTTGGCTTTTATAGGGGGTATTTGTTTGGGGTAGAAGCTGACAGGTACCAGGCCATAAAGCGTAAGTGTTACCTCCCTCACCAAAGTCTTTTGCCACATGTTGGATCCAGATGGCTGCTGATATCTGCAAGGGGTCAGCCTCCCTCTTCCTCTTAAGGTGCCATGGTCCCAGCTTCTTCCAATATCAGCTGTAAGCTATCAGGCTCTCTAGGATTTGTCTCTCTCCCCGGGGTTCAAGTCTTTCTCAGCTCCTCTGCTCTCTCTGGTGTGTTTACTTCCCAGGCTCCAGCTCAAAACTCCAGCATCAAATCTCCTGTGCCTTCTCTTTTTTTTCTGTGAGTCCCCACCAAGGGGGCCGGGACTCAACGTCCTACTGACATAGCCCAATCAAAGCCTTAATTATTATTTAAACAAGTAAGAGTGAAACCTCTGAATCCAATACAATCGAATATGCCCAAACCAGTTCACAAACATAATCCAATATCTATTTTTGAAATTCATAAACAATATCAAACTGCTACAGTGATGAAAGAGATGAGCCTCCAAATGAGAATCTTCTGAAACATACAAACATTTATTTTCCTACTTCTCTGTCTCCAATTAAAGTGTTCTCAGTGAACTTTAAGGAAAAATTCTTTAGTTGTGCTGGAAACAACGTAAGCTAAATTTCCTTTTACTGAGGTTAGACGTTTACTTGCCTGCTAAGGAAATATCAGGGATAAAGTGACCTGTTGGTTAAATATAGACCCTGCAGCCAAAGTAGATGAGTGTAAACCCCAGCTCCTCCATTATATATATAGCAGGTGACCTTGTGCCTAGCTACTCTGAACCTCAGTTTTCTCATCTATAAAGTTAAGTCAGTAATTGTATATACCTCTTTGCAATGTATCTTTGTGGACTCAATAAATTGATACATCTGAAGCACTTGGAAAAATAACTGTCAAAAATAAAGCACCCAATAAGGGTTTATTATTGGTTCTGTTAGTAATGTAGTTGTTATTGTTATCATTTAGAAAGGAGAGCATAGAGAGCGTCTTTATGGGGCGCAGTGCCAATACACTTCCCTGTCTATCATTGCCCAGTATTGAGTTTTAAATATTTGTTCCTTTGGTAAACTTTAAGAATATAATATTATGATATTTGTATCACATGTAAAAAGTCAATAAAGTGTTCTACTTTAGGAAATGGCCAGATAGCTTCTATTGGATCAATATTCCGACAGATAGCTACTATAATTTAAATATTTAAAAATAAACTACCTGAAGGCATTAATGAGAAATTTAAAAAAGGCTGATAACTGGATAAGAGTTAATGCTTGGAAGAAGACAATAACACTGGGTATATTTCCATTTTTTATAAATTTTCTCCTGAAAGTAGGTCTTAGTCTGTTCCATGCAGAGAGGCTCAATCATTGATAGAATATCTTCATTCTTTCTGGCTTGAAGAACTGTAAGAAGAAATTTGGTGAAATTATAGCATCTGTAAAGTGAGCAAAAAATCCTGGAAAAGAAAGAGCCAAGAAGAGGAGCCCAAATCCCTGGCTGAGCCCAGAGCCATGCATGGATGGAGTAGATTCTAAGCAACCCAGATAAGGCCAAAAGAACTTAACCAATATTTCCATTGCAATCTACCACTGGGGACACAGAGTTTGCAGTTTAAGTTCATCTTAGTTAACTGTTTATTTTCCAGTAACAACAGAGTCCAGAATCTCTAGTATATTATTTTTGATACCTTCATTTTCAATGTTTGGATGCTATCTTGCAATCTGAAATTACTCAGTACATGAAGAAGTAGGAAAGCATGGCCTATATTCAAGGGAAAAGAGAATCAGTGAAAGACTGACCCCAAGATGATTCCAATGTTGAAGTTAGCACACTAGGATTATAATTATGTTCAGGACATTGTTGGAGACTGAGTCATGTTTCCCACAAAAGACATGTTCATGTCCTCACTCCCACTCCCATTTCTAGGTCCCAAACCTATTTGTAAATAGGACTGTTGATAATGTTATTACTAGTTAAGACATGGACTCACTTGTGAATAAGATCTTTAGAAATCCTATTTAGACAAAGCCAAATTGAATCAGGGTGGGCTTTAATTCACATGACTGGAGTCCTTATAAGCAAAGTAAATTCAAACACAGTCCGTCAGTAGAAGCCAGAAATCAGGGGGAAATAAGAGAGGCAGACACAAGGAGAGAGATACTGCCATGTGATGGAGGATTACAGAATGGTACAGTCTCTGGGAGAAAGCAAACCCTGTTAATACCTTGATGTCAGACTTCTAGCTCCCCAAACCATGAGATAATAATTTCCTGTTTTTTTTAAGTCAACCCATTGTGTGGCTTTTGTCATAGTAGCCCCTTAGTATACTAAGACAGAAAAGAAAATTTGCTCATAATGTATGGAAATATAGGATATTTCAGCAGATAAATGGAAATTCTAAAAAAGAACAACATAGAAATTCTAGAACTGAAAAAATACAATATTTAAAATGAAAAAAATATGTTACTGGATAAGATTAACAGCAGTTGGAAATGACAGTAGAAACAGAAAGTGAACTTGAACCTAGATCAATAGAAAATATCTAATCTGACGAACAGACAGAAAAATGTTTTAAAAATACTTTTAGCTTTAGGGATCTGTGGGCAATGTTGAAAGTTACAAAATGTGAGTAATGCAAGTCTCAGAGAGAGTCAAAATAATGGGACAGAAAAAATATTTGAAGAAATAAAAGCCAAAAATCACCCAAATTTGTTGAAAGACATACATTTAAATATTCAAGAAGTTCAGCAAAGTCCAAGCAGGGTAAATACAAAGAATATCACACATAGGCACGTCACAGTCCACTGCTGAAAACCAAACTGAAAAGAAAACTTGGAAAGCAACCAGAGGACAAAAACAATCATTTCATATGGGGGAGAAATGATTGAAATGGTTGCTGATTAATCATCATAACCGTGGAGTCCTGAGCGCAGTGGAAAACCCATCCTTACAGTGTGAACACCTCTCAAGCGTGAAGGTAAAATAAAGATACCTTCATCTAAAGAAAACTATGAGAATTTATCTCCAGGAGATCTGTACTACATGAAATTCTAAAGGAAGTTTTTCAGATTGAAGGGAAAGAAAATAAAATGGAAATAGAATTTTAGGAAGGGATGGTGAGCTCCAAAAATGAAAAAAAGAAACAAAGAAAAGGAAAAGCCCCCAATAAGTCACTATCTATAAAACCTATACAATCAGATACAAATATGAAATGTTTACTTTTTCCCCCATGCTTGAGAAATCCACTCTGCTGATCCTAATGATATCTCAGCCAAGCACTATAGATTTCCAGCCTCCTTCAGTAGTTAAACAGTGCCCGTTCTATCCAGGTGATTTCCTAATTTCATATCTAATCAATGTGCACATTTTTCTTCTCCTGCCAGTCAAGTTTCTCCTAACAACTAGGAGTTAGTAGGGGAGTGACTTGTTCTATCATGACTCTTCTTTCCCTTTTCTGTGTCACTCTCTCTTCTCTTTCTTTGGTGGAAAAGAAGAAAATTAAATAAAAGAATCAAATAAACCAATGCTGACATGGTCCTCTGTTGTACTCCCATGATACAGGTATGCAGCCTCTGAGCTTCTCCAAGGGCCTGTGACTCAGGTATGCAAACTAGCATTCTCCTGGGGCCTGGGTCACAGGTTTGTGGCCTCTGGGCATCTCCCACATCCTTTAAGCCATCTTTTGGGGCATCTCATGGACTGGTGCTGTCATGGGACCTTAGGGAGACTCTTCTTTCTTGACCTTCAGCAATACCTTTCAGCTACACCCTGGCCATGCATTCTACAGTCTCTGACTTCTGAGAAGCCTTCCTCATCTAGGTTTTGGATCATAGAGGACTTCTCACACCTGGGATTGGCCAGGCTGCTCAAGACTGGCTCTTCTATGTCTATTTAACCAACAGAAAGCCTCTGAACCTGATTACCCAAAACTTGTGTGATTGCAGGCCATTACACTGTCTCCTTTGCTTAGCCATTTATCCTTGCCCCACTCACCTCCATTCACAAGGTGCAGAAGACAGAGCAGAAGTCTCTTTCCTAAGTGGGTGGACAATGAGGAATGAGATGCCAAGCTTTCTTTTAGTGTCTCTTGGTTGTAAAATGTGGACCAAAGTCCCTCCCTATCCCACTACCAAACAGGGAGAGAGGAAAAAGCTATAAGACTCTCACTCTAACCAATAACTTGCCACCCCAGTGATGTATCCTTGAATCTTCTCCTCCCCAATGGCTTTCTCTGGTATAGATTAATGGGAAAATGGATGGGAAGGCGGAATAGTTTTGGCTGCCCAAGTTTAAGTTCTAGGGAGAGATATCTGGGCCTTTTGATGTGGACTCCCTTTAGAATGCAGGAGTAATTATCACTTCGTTGTGTTCATCTTTGGGCCCAATTTGCAATTCTAGGGCAACAGGGAAGGATTACTTAGCATCCTTTGCACAGGCTGATATCTCCTGGATATCAGATCCACTTGTTCTTTTTAAAAAAACTATCTTTTTTTTCACCTCCTTGGGAGGTGGAACTAGATGACCAAGTACTTAATTGGAGTTCTTGCTAATTCTGAATTTCTGTTATGCTCTGTGACTAGTCATTAAAAATATGTATTCTGTGAGGTTCAATCTCAGTGATCCTAAAGGCAGCTCTTGATCCTGGGCCCTGTAGCTTCTATGCTTTCAGATGTCCATGTTAACTGGGTGTGTCTCCATCAGAAGCCATATCGCAAAGGTCTACCATTGTTTAACTGTGAGCCACTGGCCTGATCAATGACAAACTACATATTCTATAACCACATTTATGTTTTCATTGTCACCTGTACTAATTACTTCTAAGTCTCTAGCCAGCTGGTCCTCTCCTGGGCTCCAGAAAAATATACGCAATGCTCATGTCTAGTGCAACATGATCAAAGCTAAATCCGTCATATTTTTCCCAAAATATTCTATTCAAATATCAATTTTGTCAACAAATATGTTTTAATTATTGTTCTCATGGATCAGTAGGTCTCATGGTGGGAGATGGATAACAAACAAATATTATGTCAGGTTGTAAGTACTATGGAGAATAAAAGAGAGAATAGAGAGTAAAGGGAATGCTATTTTCCCTTAGTTGGTCATTGAAGTCCTTTATGATAGTCATACCTGAGTTGAGATGAGAAGGGAGTAAACCATGTCTGGAGGAACGCTCTCCAGGGCAAGGAGAAACAGGAGCTGGACTGGAGTGTTTAGGGAAAATCAAGGCTGCAAACGTATTGGGAGCAGAGGGATTAAGAAGGCAAATGGTTGGAAGGTGAGAAAAGTAGTGTGGGTCAAATCACACAAGCTCCCACAAGTTCTTAGAAGAACCATAACTTTTACTCAGTGATGTGTGGTACCATGGAGGATTGTGAACAGGTAAATGATATGATCTCTTTTATATTTTACAAGGATCACTAAGAAGAATAGAATGTAGTGTGGAAAGGGTGGCAATAATAGGGCATTGTGGGGCAAGGGTGATGAATATAGTAGAACAAGGATTTGCAAGGCAAGGGTGGTAAAAATTGAGTATGGTGGGGTAAAGGAGGTGACAAGTCATCAGTTTCCAGATATACACACATACACATGTGTGAAGGACATGAGTTTAGGCTTTTTTGTTTTTAATAAAGTACATAGAGTGAGGTATATAAACTGCTCAGATCTGAAGTATACAGCTCAACCAATTATTTAACATATATCTCATCTTAGTAGCCCTTACGCAGATTAAGATTCAAGATTAAGAAATTCTCAATCTCCACAGAAATTTATCTTGTGCTCCTTTGCAGTAATATCCACCCCCATCCACAGAAGGTAAGACTTCTCTTACCTTCCATTGGTTTTACCTGTTGTTTTGTTTTGTTTTGTTTTGTTTTGTTTTGTTATGTTTGTTTTTGGTACCCAGGGCCAGGGATTGAACCTGGGACCTCGTATGTGGGAAACTGGCACTCAACCACTGAGCCACATCAGCTTCCCTGAGTTGGTTTTATCGTTTGTTTGGCTTGTTGTTTGTTGTTGTTTTTTTCAGGAGGCACCAGGAACCAAACCTGGGACCCCCCCATGTTGGAGGTGGGCATTCAACTGCTTGAGCCATATCCGCTCCCATGTTTTACCTCTTCTTGAAATTCTTATATAAATATGGACTTAAATATGTTTTAAATTAGGATGAATGGGATCTGCTGATGGATTTTATTTAAGCTTGAAAGCATGAGATGAGTGAAGGCTGCCTGAATTTTTTAGCCTGAGTAACTAGAGGAATGAAGTTGTCATTTAATAGGATAGGAAAGGCTGGGCAAGCAGCAGCTCCCGTGGTCCTGGGGGTAGAGTAGGGGGATCGCTAATGAGGGTTTAGTTTCAGATTGAAGTTTGTGATTCCTATTTATATCCAAGGAGATAAAGCTCCAGTGAATTGGACGTAAAACTATAGATCAAGGTAAGGTCATAGCTGGAAATATGATTTTGGAGTTAACAGCACATGGGGGTTTTATAAATTTGTTTTATAAATATCCGTATTTTAAACTACAGATTGAATGAGATCACTAGAAAAGTGAGTCTAGACCCCGAAAACGAGAGATCAGGGGACTCCAGTGTTTAAGGATCGGGACTAGGAGGAAGAACCAGTTAAGAAAGAGAGAAGCCGGTAAGGCTAAGTGAATAAACAAGAGTGCAAAAGTGTTGCGCATACAAAACGAAGAGAAAGTTTCAAGAAAGAGTTTCAAGGTTACCTGCCGTTAGCAAAGGAGGAAATGGAGGCTTGAGGAGAGAAATCTAGAACAGAGCTGAATTACTTCCTTTTATAAATTACACCCCGAGACTGTGCAAGTGGCAATTTGGACAAGGGATTCCAAGGAAGGAAGGCTGCAGTGTCCCGGTTGGCACGTCTGAGTGTCCCTGAGGAGGCTTCGCCTTGGGGGAAGGAGCACAGCGGAGGCCACAGCGGGGAGCTGGCGCTGTTGGCTGGATCGGAGGGCAGTACTGACTGCCACCACCTTAGCATGGTTGTCGTCATCTCTCATCGTCGTAGTCAGTAACTGTTGCTTGTATAGTCTTAGCACCCCACCCTCTCCCAGCTCATTCCCTGAATTTCAACTATTATTCTGTAGTGCTTGTTGCTTAAAATCTTCCCAGTGCTTTATTAGAGCCAAGTCCAATCTTTTCCTTTTATTAGCATGAAAGATCTTCCACAAGCTGGCTCTTTCTTGCCTTACCAGTGCCTTCTCCCACAGCTTCTCTTTAAACACAGATTCCTCCAACGCACCACGTGTCTCTTTATGTGCTCTTCCTACTTCTCAAAGACCCCTTCTCAACTCTTCTCTGCTCCTCACCTGTAGTCAGATTTCCCTTCCACGGGGATGCCTTCCTTGACTCTTCCAGTTTAGGTTGAGGTGCACTTTCTAGGTGCTTCCTTTCATTACAATGTATTTTAATGGTCTTTTTACATTTTTTCCTCCTCTCCTGAAGGTCAATTGCTATCTGTCTGATTGTCTCTCTCTACATCCCTATTGTAATATATTCTCTAGTGCCTAGCAGGACCTAGCACACAGTAGATGCTGAAAAAATATCTTGTTAGATGAGCTATGCAAATTCACCTAATAGTTCCAAGTTAATGACTTTATATAGTTATTAAGAGGAAACCTTGATGATATTTCTTTGTTGGAGAAGAGATATTGAGTTAAAGGGTTTTAATTAAAAAAATAAACCAAGAAAGCTTTTTTACCAGAATTGCATAGAAAGCTACTTTCTAAATGAGTTTTAAATAAGCCTATGTGTTCAATAACACACAGAGCCAGTGTTAGAAGTCACATTCTAGACTCCGTTTTCCATGTATTGCCAATTATATGAACAGAAATTGTTCTGCAGTAGTAGTATAACTGTAAGCCTGTTTATGTATGCTGCAATCCAGTGATTCAACTTGTACTGGGATAAAGTAATCATGTCTGATCACAAACGCTGATTAGTGTAATTCTCTTTTAGGTCAGATTCTAGAGCAGAAATGAGTTAGAAAAGAACGGATCCTAGAACAAAGGTGATTTCGCATCTTCTAATTCGCATAAGCAAGTGCCATATGTACTATATACCTTTTCCAGCCATGTGACTGTGTAGTCATCCTAAAAATAACCACCGATTTGAAACATAAATTAAAATACATCAAATATCTTTTAAAATTTACAGTTGAGTTCATAAGAAATAAGGGAACTTGAGAGTCCTAATGAAAAGTGAATTTAAGAGGAAATCATAAGCCCATCAGGATAAAGAGAATGGGAAAGGAAACAAAAGTATCAACAATTTGGAAGCTGGGAAGCGTTACGCAATTGATCATGGAATTAGCAGCTGCCCACAAAGCTGTGTTCTAAGTTGGCAGTGGAAAAAGCCAAGAATCCTCCTTATTTAGGCCATAAAACTTCTTCCCCCCAAAGCTCAATTACATTTACCCCAAATGGGGGTAAATTTGGGCCTGAAAATATGGAGATTAGTTGAAAGTCTGCATGAGAAGCTGTTAGAAACCCCAAACTTCTTCCCACACTTTGGCAGCAAGCAGGAGAGGGTAAAATAGTCTCTGGATTGGGCAATTCCAGGCTCAGCTGTAGTTAGGAATGTGTGTTGAAAAACACTGAATGCTGAGAAACCAGCATTCTTGCCTCAGCCAGGCCCCAGAATGCTGGCAACCAGGCCCATGAACTCCGACCAGGCTATCAGAGGTATTTCTTTGGAAAATCTGACCAGCCAAAGAGGAACAATATAAAGATACCCAAATCTAGACCTTCTCCATTAAACTGCCATGCTTCATGTATGTACACAAAGCTCTGAGCCCCTTATTCGTGTCCTCCTTTTAACTATAAGTATTTTCATTTATAACTTTATGTGTATCTCTAAAGATACCTTTAAGTAACCTTGAAGATCTGCTATAGAGAAATTCTCACACGTGCTTAAAAATAATACTTGGTTAAGATGGTCATAGTATCATTGTAATAGTGAAAAATTGGAAATAACCTGAATGTCCATTAACTAGAAAATAAATAAATTAGTTATGGTCTAATCATACAATGGAAAATACTACAGTAGTGAAAATAAACTAGAGCTACATTTATTAATCTGGATGAATTTCACAACATTGAACAAAGCTCAAGAATGTAAAGCAATGTACCAGTCATACAAAGTTTAAAACATGAAAGACAGTATTTTGAACTATTTGGCAATTTATGTATATATAGTAAAATATAAATATATGTGTGAAATGAAAAAAATGGTAGTGATTGGTAGAAAGGTACGAAAATGCAACCTCATAATATTACACCTGGGGATTCTACCATTTATGGAATACTGTATTTCTTAAGCTCATTTGTGTATACATGGGTGTTTATTACATCGTTCATTATCCTTTTTTTATCTGAAATATTTAATAATAGATTTTAAAAATATATATCCTTTTCCTATACAATTACCTATTTTTCATGTCCACTAAATGATCTAAATTTAATGTCTCTAAATCTCAGAATTTGTTTGGGAAAGAACGAAACTTCGAATATTGATTACAATTTCTGAGGCTGTTGGAATTCTTTATTACAAGAAACTTATTTTGGGATTTAGAAAGCACGAAACAATAATTCTAAAAACTTTTAGAATCGACTTTTGAAGATAACAATGATGATAAATTCAGTGTGAAAAATAACTTTCCAATAACTCAAATTTTAGCAAATTCATTATAAGAAATATGTCTAAATTCTTGGTTGGCTAGTTTCCTACCCAAAGTGGGATAGTGATTAAAACACTTGCTATAATTAAGTGAATTCATTACACACATTACAGTATGCTTGTCATTTTCTTTATCTGTATTCTGTACTTCCTATTGGACATGGCTTTCCGGGAGCATCATCACTTAATAGAAAATTGATATATTGATAAGCTATGAAAGAGGTAACATTCTAAATTATCCCAGATATTACTGACTGCTGTTATTCTTGTCTTTTACATACATTTACACAGAAGTTAATTTGAGCTTCCTGAAGACAGAGCATCTGATTGGGTAAAGTAGTGTCAACACTGATAAATACCCCTCTCCCCAGAGCAAACAGTTGTTTGTTGAATAACTGAATGAATGCGAGAGTGAATGAACTTTATTGAAGTGTGCTTTAAAAAATTCACTCGTTTTTTTACAGCCATCAATCACGTCTTGTATGTAGCTCGATATAGCGTTCATTTAGTTACTTTTATATATTTGATAATTTCCTTGCTTTGGCATACATTTTTAAATGGTCTTCCTCATTTATATGTCCTAACTGACTCATTTCTTTACAATTATATTAAGGTTTGCATGGCAGTTTACCAGTTTCAACATACTTTCAGACTTGGATGAGCTCCAGCTAACTCCTAGGACTCCACCAATCACTAGCTGAAATGCCCTGAGATAGCATTGTGTAAATGCCAGTAAAATTATTCTATTTTTGCAGATGTTTAGATTTATCTGTATCAAATCTGACTGTGAATGCATGTCTCCATGTATAATGATCTAGAGTAAAAGCATGAAAGCTGTTCTTAAAGGAAAAAAGAAGACATTCTGAATCTTTACTGTAAATTATACACTATACAAAATCAGTCTAAATTGTTCAAACCCTTGGACACGCACAGTGTTATTATGCTCACTACTCAGAGTACTGTGTAATTATCCCAGTTAACAGCAGTTTTCTAGTGCTGATCTCCTAAGAAGAGATGCAAGACTTACAGAGCTAAAATAAGTACAGATGTGGGCCCCTGTTTTTGTTCTCTGACTCAGCATGTGAAAACAACCACTTAATTCCAGGCTTTTTTCATTTCCCTAGTTAAGATGTTAAGCTGGATGGATCAAGTGGTTGCTTGGAAAATAGGAATTTCAACAGTGAGCTGGAAGGCAATGTACTATATAGATCTCAAAAGCTAAATCCGTGTAATGGGAATGGGCATTGCTTTTTCTTATATAATAAAGAAAATGTATTGATTCTGTTAGATCCTTTTCCTTTCTCAGCATGGGAAAATTATTTACAGAATATTCTGTCTTTTGATGACACTTTATTTTGTTTTATTATATCAGAAAATCGTGAGAAAGAAAGAAAACCTCATGGGAAAGTGAATGAGAACTAGGCAAGTCTAAAACCATTTTCCTAATTCTGGAAGGAAACCAGAAGCTGAAATGGCGCTTGATTTAAACCAAGAAAAATAAAATGAGCAAAGACAGTTTCAGGAACACTGATACTGTTGGAGTCCCCTCTCCCCAGCTTTGTCACTGATCAAGAGAAGAATTGGGGTCCCAGGAAGGAAACCACTGGCGAGTATATAAAACCTCCCGGGCACATAAACCTCATTCTCCCAGTAGATCCTCTGGGCACTGCAAATCAGCCTTCCCTTTTAACTGTGTCAATTAACAGAACCCTGAGTGAGCCACAGGGCAAAGCGGAGCTGTCAGAGAAGGAGGTGAGTATGTGGCAATCCTCCTGACATACAGAGACTAACCTAAATTACACACTTCATTATAATGACATTACTAACCTAAATATCATTGCAGATGAGTCGTTCTTAGCCTACTCAGGGGGGACTTCTGCAAGTAAGCCCGAAAGAGAATTGGATCCTCATTTTTTACAGTTTGATTTGACACATTCTGCTTTAAAAAGAACAGCAATTTAAGTGTGTGGTATGTGCAATTCATCTCCAAAGGGCTGCTCTTTTCAAGCCAGTCCAGATCAATGTGACCAGAAACCATGGACATATAAGCAGAAGTCAAAGAACATCATTAGGAAGGAGGCTGGTTTTACCCTGAGCATACTTCTGAGTCAGTTACTCTGTGGTAACTGGAGCTAATAGGACAGTTCTCCATGGGCAAAATGAATCTGAGAGTTTGAAGCCGTGACCTAGATAATCCAGGCAAACTGCCCACTTTTGCCTGGAGTGTCAGGAAAATTGCTCTAATTCCACATTTCACTTTGATGGTGGAGGCCCAGTCAGGTCTTCTGCGCCCGTGTCCTATTAAGCCCCAAGTTCCTCTTCTCAGGCCGTCGGCCGGGGCTGAGTGTGTCGGTGTGAGTTCATTCTCTGTAGCTCTGGCTTTGATTGCTCTTGAAATGGATGGCAATGAAATAATTATTCTCTTGAACTCACGGGAGCGGTGCAGCCATGCCACACAGCCCAGTCACTGCTGAGTCGTTTAGAATGATGCCCTGTGAATAGCAATTGCCTAATCCTGGCCATCTCGTGCAGTCAACAGATACTTGTCAAGTGTCTGTTACGTTCCTGTGATGGCGCCGCAGCCGAATGCACGTGGCTGGTCGTTTCTTTTGACCACCTAAACTCTTTTTCATGTGTTTGGGAAATGCCCCAAATTGTTTGCTCCCTGCCCCTCTCTGTAGACGCCACTTGCTCACTTTTCCAGTCTCACTTTGCGGCTACCGTGCTGGCAGGTGACATAAGCTCGGCCTTGAAGAGGAAGCTAATGATGCAGAGAGGCAGGAACTTAGGAGACGGTCGCTCGAACCAGGTTCCCGAGGGACAGAGATTCGAGTATCAACAAGTGAGTCTTGTTATCTTCGGTAGCTATAGTCTGTAAAGTCGCCATTGATGCTG
>PVKH010016348.1:0-15713 GCA_004027955.1 Chaetophractus vellerosus
AACAAAAAAAAAAAATTCTTTTTGTATAATCTTTACTGAAACCGATATTATGTTGGTTTAGTGGAAATGGGTAATAACATTTGTTTTATAGTTCTTGAGAACAAATTTTAAGTTTGTATTACTTTTTAAACCTTTTAATGGCTTTTTAGGAATACTATTAATTAAGAGTTTTGAAATGTTATATTATAAATTGAATGCTTAGTTTCTGACATAGCTTTAGTCTAAACAAGTAATCTCTCCCTTACCTCCAATTTACATTTTAGATTAATTACATTGCTTGGTGTTGAGCTTTATTTATTGAGTACACAGTTTCTTATAATATTATAACAAAAGTTAATTGACTTCTGTGTGCTAAATATGAGATTAACTTTATTAATTTAACAAGTATTTATTGAGTTACTATGTGTCTGGCAGTTTTTGTTTTGCTCTGAGGCTAGAGCAGTAAGTGTGATGGAAAAAAATCTCTGTAAAATTTAATTTAATTTAAATTTTAATAGGATTACTCTGGATGCTATGTTGAGGATGTACATTACATGAATTAACTCATTTTTTCTCACAACAATGTTATAATATAGGTACTGTTATTATCGTCATTGGATACATGAGGAAAATGAAAGACAGGGGTTAAGTAAATTATTCAAGGTCACCCAGTAAATTTTAGAGCCAGGATTCAAACCCAGATAGTTTTTAAACTTCAGAACCTGCCATCTTAACAGTTATGCTGATGTACTCATTTTAAACTCACTATCCAGTTAAATATAAGTTTTATCCAAAAGACTGGACAAGCCATTAAAATATTGACTTACCTGATTTTCTATTTCTTTTATTTGATTATGCTGTTGGTTTAGTTGTCTATATTGTTCTTCCATGGTCTGGAGAAGGTCTTTGATGTTATTATTTTGCTGTTCTACAAAAGTCTTGGCAGAGATTGTAGGTTAGTTAAGTTTCTTTCCTTCTTTTTCCCCACTTTCCCCCCTTCCTTCTCCTTCCTTCTCCTCCTCTTCCTCTTCTTCCCCTCTTCTTTCCTTCTGCTTTCCTCCTCCCTTCTTTTCCTTCTCTTTTTTTTAAGTTAGAATTTTAATTTCCTATTATGTTCTATTATAGTCTAATTTTTATACTATTGGTGGATTAGAAAAATGAATATTGGCAATCATTTTTCCCTTGTGTGCTTCTTGTGTGTACATTCTTTTGTTCTTATATTTTATTTGAATTTACATGATTTCAATTTAATGAAAAATACAGTATTTTAAGAATAAATCTTTATCATTTACTGTATTAATTTTATTCAATTGAAACATGAGAGAATGGCTTTAAATTTAAATTCCTTTAACTTTTACTTGTCTCCTAATTTATAATACTTTAATAGTTTTTCTTGCTAAATTTTATTCCTGAACTAATTTGTAATTTTCATACAAAATGTGAAATTTTTTTTCATATATGTTAGGGTTAACATAAAAACAAACTTGAAACAGCAGTGGGAAATTTTATTTTTTGGAGACTTTTCTTGAGCATGTTTGCAACATAGTACTTCAAATAACATGTCCTAGAAATATTTTTAAAAAGATCCACATTGAAAACAAAACCATGAACCCTCTTTGATTTCTACTTACTTTAAGTGAAGTTACCTCTGGGTACTCCTGAATTTCAGGTTGATTTTGAATTAAATTAGTTAATTGTTCCTCTAAATATCTCACTTTTTGTTGAAGTAGAATTTTTTCTTCCATGAGGCTTTCAAGTTTTGAGTTGAGTTCAAGTGACATGTTCTTCACTTCTTCATTTTTGACTTGTAATTTGGACGTAGTTTTTCTAAGTTCCTTTTCTTCTTCTTTTATCTCATTGGTTTGCAGTGATAGATCATAAAAAGACTTATCAAATATGTTAAGTTTTTGAAATATGTCATTAATTTGGCCTTTAGTCTTATGGACAAAATCTTTAAGACCATGGCCCAACTGAAGGAGGCCATTGGCTAAAATTTTTACATCATCTAACATAGCAAATCTTGATTTTGGTTCTGGAGATACAGAATCAAATGATGAATAGTCTTGGCCAATTCTGGAGGAAAGAACTAGAGGAGCAATAAAAAGAAATACCTGAATCATGTACATTTTTATCCTAATTATTCAATTTTCAAGCAATTTGGAATTAGCTTTCTCCTGTAAGCAGACCTAGATTTCTAAACTATATATATACTGCCTTTTATTACATAAAAGGTAAGGTGGGCAAGTGAATATAGTTAATCATTAAACTGTGTAAACTTGTACAAATATAACCTTTTCCCACATTGAGTTAGATCAATGCTAAATGAAATCGAGAAATGAGCAACTAACTTAACAGGTTATTTGAAATGGTGCTATTGCAGTTAACTTTGCTATATTATAAACTGTACTTTCATTGTTTTGGGATCTACTTGTTTTTATTTTCATGATTTTAAAAAGATTTTACAAAGTCAAAACAAAGTCTTTTGAATTGTAAATTAATCATTAAAGTTGAGATACAATTATTTAATTAAGTATGTATTTCCCAAATTGTATTCTAATTCTTTTTGAAACAGTGACCCATCTCAAAATATGCCTTTTCTGTGAAAACTTCAGGTGGTGTTAATTGCTCTGAATGCTGCACTTTGATAGCATTCTGTATAAGTTAATATATGATTATATGTTTTTTTTTGGTCACTATAATTCATTAGTGTATATGTTTGTCTCAGATTACCTGACTTACCCATCTTTGTATTTTATCACATAATCCCATATCTAATAAATGGCGGGCATTTCACTCCTTTTTCCACTATATTCTAGCTTTCTTTTTATCTTCAAGCTTCTTTTCCTTGCGTGATATGTGGTCTTCTAATGTCAAAATAGAATTAAATCTTAAATACTTTCAATGTCAGGAACTGTTTGCCCATCATAAGTTTTTCTGAAGTTTGTGAGCTTGGTAACAAGTTTGATAATACAAATTTAGTCAAAAAACCCAAAACATCAGTAGTATGACTGAAAATAAGTATTGCACTATGCTTTTAATTCTTGTTAAAAGGAAAATACTAAATGCCTCAATTAAGTTACAAATGATTATCATTATTGCATGCTCATATTAAGAACTTTTTGAGAAAATAACAACTCCTTTAAAAATGTCTAATCTTGATAAATTAATATAGTGAAGTTGTTAAGAATGTGGGCTCTGGAGTCAGAATGCTGCCTGGATTCAAAAGTCAGATCTCACTGCCCAGCCTTGAACAAATTACTTAATCTCTCCATACCTTAGTTCCTCATCTGTCAAATTGGAGTAAGAATAGCGCCTACTTTATAAAGCTGTGAGAATGAAAAGAAATATGTATAAAGCACTACAACAGTATTTGACAAATATGAAATAATTAAAATATTAGTGATTATAGCATATGAAACTAATTTTTAAGCTGTGTATTTGTGTGTATAGAATCAATCCTTACCTAATAGAAAAATTTCATAAAAATTTCTTTTTAACAAAGGGGAACGTTTTGATATAAGTGAATTTCAGTTTAAAGTATAAATTATCAAGTAAAATGAACCATTTATAATATTATATTCTTAGAAATGCCTCTTTCTGGCATAAAATAGAGACCCTCTCTTTTGATGATTGAGGACTAAGGGCTTTTGAGTGTAATAGTTATGGTAGAGATAGTATAGTATAGTGGTTAAGAGCGTGATTCTGGAGGTAGACTGCCTGAATTGGAATCCTGGCTCTGCTATTCTTCAGCTGTTTTGACCCTTGGTCAAATTACTCAGCTTCTATGTACCTCTGTTTTCTCACCTGTCAAGTGAAGATAATATCTTCTTTATAGGGTTGTGTAAGGATTAAACATTAATCTTTTCAAAACACTTAAAACATTACCTGGCATATAGTAAGAATTCCATGAAAATTATATATTAGCTTTTTTTTATAATTAGAAGTAATCAATGCATTTATTTCTATACTATATTTTGTGGGTGAAAATGATCCTATCTCATGTTAAGATCACGTAAATTGGGAAATATTGCTAGGAGATAGGGTTTCTGAGTTTTATATCAGTGTTGTGACTTTTTGGACTTTTGTGAGAGCAAGGATTTGTATCTTTTGATTAGCCTGTGTATATCTAAGTCTTTGATATAGAACCCTGTAAATATTTCTGTTTGCAGCTGAAATAAAGAATACAAGTAAATAAAACAAATGCTTTTACTAATGAAGAGGTAAATCTAATGTTTATTTAGTCCTCATTTTTATCTTACCCTTCTACTGGTACATGTTATGGAATTTTAAAAGTGTGTGTTGAATGAGAGAATAAATTGGAATTTTCTCACTCTTCTTTAAAGGAAAAAGTTAAAATTGTAATCATTGTCATGCAAGGCATATTTTCAGACTTCTCTTAACTAAGCTGCTTTTATGGCTTAAAATTATTGACCCTGGTTTTTCATCTCTTGTTAGTTGAGGGGGACTTGATGGGCCACCGTCTCTGTATTACAGTATAAGCTGTTTATTGGCAAGATCTGTATCTCTGTTTTCTTTATATTCCATCCTGCCTCTTATCACAATGCTTTATACATTGTTAAAACACAACAAATATTTCTCTAATAAACAAGAGAATGGTAAACATACAGGAGTTTTCCAAGCACAAAACTTGCTTGTAATAGATACTCTTCCTGTTTTGGTATAAGGGGTTCCTTTTTAAGAGATGGGAATTTGAAGAGTAGCCTCTTCCAGTTCATGAAAATAGCTGGAACACTAATACCAAAGAAGGAATTTCCTTCTATTTTGGTTACTGTACTAGAATGCTAATTTTTTGGGTATAATTTATGCAATTCCTCACATGTATCACTGATAGATATTGTCTCTGGGTAAAAATGTTGGAATAATATTTTTATATTATAGTAGTTTCATTTTTTTATGTTATTGAATGTAATTAAATTAAATAAGTGATTTGCCTAATTACAAACTTCCTAAGAATTCCAGCATGGGAAAATGTAATGAAAGTAGTGTTTTTATAAAAGATTTTATGTGTACATTTTAGTTCCTTCTGTCTGATCTTCTTTGGGGACACATTGTTATAGGTAGAATCTAATTTTCATTTGAATTTGTGCCTATTTAAATAGAACCCTGATCAAATGGAATAGTGACATTATAACCACTAAAAATTTATATGCCAAAGAAAATTAACTCTCAACTGAAAAGCAAAATAAAATCCTAATCTAAGAATTCCTAGTTTCTGAAAGCCCATATACAGAATTTCTTTGCTACTTATTATTTTAGGACATTTAAGAGTCTTGTTTGACTTCCAAGCAAAGCAAAGTCCTTTATCCTCCCCTAGGTTGTGCAATCTTTTGGAGATATGACTTCCAAATAAAACACAGGGCATTTTGGCCCTTTGGAGCATAGTATCCCATTTAATTTTTTTACTTTTAACTATGATCATTTGCTTTTGAATTAATATGTTTGGTATTTGGGAAAAACAATTTATAAGTAAAAATGGTTATTGTAATTAAAGTAATACTTTTAGCTCCCTTTTCTTCTCTTTGTTTAGAACAGCACTGTCCAATAGATATATAATGTGAGCTACATTAAAATTTTTAGTGGCCACATTAAAAATTTTAAAAGAAGCAGGTGGAATTAATTTTAATAGCATTTATTTAAGCCAGTGTATCAAAATATTAAATGTGATAAGTAAAAAATTATTAATTAGATATTTAATACTCTCTTTTTATACCAAGTCTTCAAAATCTGGCATGTAGTTCATACTTATATCTCAAAACTAGACACAATTCAACTGCTCAATAGCCTCATTAGAGTATTTTATTAAACAGTACAAGTCTAGAAGATGAAAGAACTTTGAAGGAATAATTTTATTTATTTGTTTTACTTTTTTTCATTTCATTATTAATAGATGGTAGATTTATTTATGCTGGAAGTACTTATTATGGCTTTGTAAAGTTTTTCATTTTTTACTGAGGTTAGTAGTCAGTTGAAAAAGAATATGGATTCAACTGCATGCCTTTCTCCTTTAGAAACCCATTGAGTCTAAAATTGTATGGCTTATAGATGGTGTTCAATCAATTCTCATTTAATCTGGAATTCAAACTCCAGAAGTATTACATAACTAAATTTTTGTGTGCATTCTGCACTCTTATTCATTATCTCCTTAGAATAAAAGAGGGTTTTGGGATCAAAGGGTATGTTCATTTAAAATTTCTATATTGCCTTATCACCCTCCAGAAAATTTAAAGCTATTTTCATTGTACTAGCAGTTGTTTAGTAGGGTTTCATTTTACTTGAAGGTTTGTTCATCAGCTCTCAGCACTAATCTTCAGGTAAAAGTAACTCTCATTCTCTTTTTAGCCCTTCCTTTTTTTCTTGAATTATGTCTATCCTCTATATTGGCAGCAGGGACTGTTAAAGTTTGTAAGATGCATGATCCTAAAGTAGACATGAAGTAAATAAATGCATGTTAGAATAGGACTGCTTCACAGCAACTATCTAATATTTGTTACACCTACCATATTGTTACATGTTTTTGAACTAAAATATGCAATATTATATCTCTTAAATCCTTGAGTACATTTATAGAAAAGGCAAGTTTATAAATGTCATCCTATTTATATCTGTTTGGGAAAACTAAGATAATATTAGAAATGTCTTTTAACTTCTTAATGTAATTTCAGTCCATTCTCATTTATTTCCCAGAAGTCTCTTATAGAGGAAAGAGCATGAGTTTTGTAGTCTGACTGATCTGAATTCCATTTTCAGCTCTGCCATTTACATAGTTGTGTGTGAAAACCACTTAACTTTTCTGGGCCACAATTCCTTTTGAAAACTAGTATATTTGAGTTATTTCTTTAAGGATGAAATAAAGCATTGTGTGTGGAAATGCTCACCACAGTAGCTAGCAAATATTAATAATTCAGTTTTGGTTTATCTGTTTCTTTTACAATATTTAGTGATACATAGTGTTTTTAAATATATATTCACCATGATGTATACTATTGCCTTCACAGGAATCTTCTCTACATATACCCTCAGAGTCTCAATTTTGCCAATCGTCAAGGTTCTGCCAGAAATATAACGGTGAAAGTGCAGTTTATGTATGGGGAGGATCTGAGCAATGCCATGCCGGTAAGAAATGTCTTTTGCTCTTTCTATTTTTCAAATATAGTTCAAATTGACATTTTTTGTATCTCTTGGTTTGAAGCACCAAACGAAATTAATGTGATCTTTTAAACCAAATTTCTAAGTGTATCACTTCCTGTATAGATAGTATTGACTGTACTTATAGTCTTATTTATTTACTGAGAACTTGGTATATGTTAGGCACTCCCAGAGATACAAAGATGAATAAGACCTGTAATCTAGAGGGTATAAGACAAATATATTTAATCCTAAAATAGCTATTTTCATAAGAGGGTCAGATCAGAATCATCTGGGGAACTTTATTAAAGTATGGATACCTTTTCTCTACTCTCGGCATATGTGATTCTGATTTTCCACACACCCTCCTTTAAAATAAAAGATCAGGTAATGGGGTGGTGGATGATGGGTGATATATGTTATATGTGATGTTGTAGTATAGTTGGAAAATGCTCCCCAAGTGAGTCTAATATGTACTGCTCTTCCCATTTGGTTGAGAAGCTCTGACCATAGTTCTCAACCTTGGCTGCACAGCAGACTCACCTGGGGAGGCTGAATCACGGTCCAATTAAATCATAATCTCTGGATGTGGGAACCTGGTATCAGTATTATTAAATCTCACCAAGAGATTACATTGTGCAGCCAGTGTTAAGAATGAAGGTATGCGCTAATAACTAGATGATAAACAGCGATTCAGAGGAATAGGTGTTCAGAGGTGAGAGAGCATACCCTTGCTGATGTAACAAGCAAGTATCATAAGGAGAGAATAGATCTGAGATGAAATTTGAAGAGTGGTTAAAATAATAATGGTCGTAAGTCTGGAGGGTGGGGAAAGGAAAGCATTTCAAATGGAGGAATGTATAGGAACAGAGGTCCAGTGGTAAATTATAAGTGACATAGTGCCATGAAAAACAAGTTCAAAATAGAAGATTGGGGCCAGACTGATGAGACTCTTGACTGCCCAAATTGTCATTTAGGATTTGTAGAAAACCAATAAATGCATATTCTACGAATGTAGATTTTTTGCTCAACTGATAACATATTGAACGCTAAGGCTTTAAATGTTCAACCTCTTAGAAACCCTAGTTGAATCCACATGAGCTGAGAATTGGTGCATTATTAACACAGTCTTATTTTTTTTCTTCTATACTGGTCATTTGTATTAAGTTCTTGTGATTTTCCACATACTAGGAATGATATATATTTTTTCTTCTTCCCTATTCTTTCAGTTTCATCAGCATTTATAGATCTCCCTTGACAGTAGTGAGCACAAATTATTCATCTTTGTATTCTCCTATTTCAGATCCTTGCATGTAATGCATGCTGAAAAAATATTGTTGAATAAATGTAGAATTTGGTTTTGAAGTTTAGTATGAGCATTTCATGCTCTTTAGGCTTTTTATTTCTATGGCTGAAGGAATGAATGTACTATCATAGCTGATGAAAATATAACGGATTGTGAAAATAGATGCTTTATCAGCCTCTTTGTGAATTGCTATATGAATTTGATCTTATGAAAAATGTAGTATATATAATAGGTTTTAATTGTTTGCCTAAAAAACTCTTACTGGTCTTAGCTTATGTATTGCCTCATTTACAGAGCCCCAGCTGCACCCACTCCACATTGGCAGACCGCTCCCTCTTAGATATTAACATAGCATCTTTTCACTTCTTTTTTGGGCCTTATCACTTTATGATTATGTGTTTCTTTCTTTGTCTCACCCACTAGACTGTGAGCTCCTTGATGGCAGGGACCATGTCGTATTCATATCTATGTTTTGACACCAATCACAGTGCTTAACACATAATTGATGCTCATTCCATGTTGTTGAATGACTTAAAAATACTTGTCAAATGGTTTATAAAAGAACATGTTCCACTTTATATCATTTATGTTATGAAAACAAATGTTATTTTGTTTAAAGCAGTAGCTTTCCAGAGGGGAAAAAGGTGCTATATTCCTTTTACTTGTCTATTATTTGTCAAATGAAAATATAATGCTTTTATGTTTATGTGAATGGCTGGTTTGAAAAATTGTATAAACACAGGCATATTGTGAGTATAATTATTATTTTTAATAAGTACTATTCATATTGGGCCTAAGATAATTTTTTATTGCATATTTTTGGTATGATGAAATTATAAACTTCATAATCCTGGCGCTGGAGTAAAGTTTTATGAGAACTTAGAAAGGCATACTTAGCAAATTGGTGACTTTAGACTTCTCTAGGAGAGTCATAATTATTCTACTTTTACGTATTCTTAAAAGGTCCTTCTTGAAACGCACAAATAATCATTAGTATGTCCTTTTTTATTTAAGGTTTGTGCCAATTACACACTCTACCTAAGGAATATATGTTACTAGCTATTTTACCAGTTGTTTTGATGGAAGTGTGATGGATGACATGTACACATATCTATTCATACATATGTAAAGATGGCTGGGCAGATTTAAGAGTGCAGTCCATGGCTAGATAACATTGCAAGCCTAAAAGGCTCACATAGGAATCATAGCTATGACCTTGACATCATTAAGCCATTTATCTAATCAGCTGCCCTAATTAACTACAATATTCCTGTCAGAATTCAAGAGGCAGATCTACAAGTTCGGATTAGGCTTTCTACAAAAGTAGTGTATTTTTTTTTTTAATGTGGTTTAAGAAAAAAAAAACCCAGATATGTGAGAATGTAAGTATATAGTTCCTCCTTCGTTTTAGAGGAGCTTATAAGGAGTACTAGAGGCAAGGATACATAGCTAACAGGATTTTAATAATATAATTGACTTTCAGAATGACTTTGTTGTTTTAATGGAGAAGCTATCAATTTGTATAGTAGATTTATGTCACCATTCTAGGGTCATATTACTTCTATAAGTTCCAAATGATGTGCTACATCCAGATTTAAAAATGAATTCTTTAAGGAAAAGAAAAAGGAAAGAAATGTACTTTATTGCCCAGTAGATATAAATATAATTGAAAGAAATTTTTTTAATGTTTTCATGTCAGATTGGTCTGTCATTGAAAAGAAATTATCAGTTAAGCGATTGAACCTATTAATGAACGTCAGTAGGCACATTGGTCCTTATGCTCTTCATTGGGCTGATTCTGCCCATTGTTCTCAAGCAGTTTTTAAATTGGACAAATTCTTACATAGATATGAAAACAGCCAGCATTTATTATAACGAAGTTTCAACATGCTGTTATTTGTTACAGGTAATCTTTGGTAAATCTAGCTGTTCAGAATTTTCAAAGGAAGCCTATACAGCCGTAGTATATCATAACAGGTACTGAATTCCAATATTTCTTTCAAAGTTACTCACTTCTCAGTGGCATTGTTAGCACTCACATTAGTGTGTTTACCAAGTACTTTGCTGCACTGAATGAGCCAAATTCCAAGATAGCTGACAGCAAAGTTATAATTTTCAGGCTGTGGATGCATAGTCATTTTCTGCAGACATCTCAAATCTACTTTGCACTCAAAATATCTTTTCGATCTTATTCTCTGATTTTTATTTTTATTATATTGCTACATCATCATTGTGGCCTCTGCTCTTTTAGAGCCTCTTTGGCTTCTTTGGCCTTTTTCCCTAGTATCCTTTGGCCTCTTTCCCTATTATTCTTTGGCTTCTTTCCCTTACACGTTGTAGATTTACTTAACACTTTATTCATTAACTCTTTATTCAGCTTGAACCCTTTCATCACTTGAATTAGTTATGTTCTTAACATCCATGAATCCTTTGAATAGTGACTTTCTGTTTTATTTGCTAATTTTTGATAACCTTTAGTTCCTGTTCTCTTCATTTTTGGATTATTAAATGCTGTTGGAGAACTACAAAATTGTACCAATCTGGACCATTACAAATTGATGTTATTTTACCATATCATAGCACTACAGTAATTCATTTTATTTTGTCTTTTTGGTCTTACCATTCTTTGGTAATCTTATTGTCATTGTCTTCCCCCCGCCCCCACCTTCTCTTTCATGTAACAGTAGCTATATTAAAGCTTTCTCCTGCTACCTCATACTCCCACCTCTTTCTGTGTGCTTTACTCTCAACTTGTCTACTTTATTAAGTTGGCTGAGACAATCCAACTTGATATCTATCACCTTCTCAACTCTTCACCTCAAACTATCTCCATACTGATCTGCCTCTCCTTCTGTTTCAAGGGTAGTAATGGCCCACTCCCTTTTTAATAGGAATCTTTTCACCTGTGATTGCAAACCAACCCATCTAGCTTCTTCCAGAATGTGGCGCAATCAGTTGTCCTTCTCTTGTATCAACATTTTCCTGCTTCACTGGCTCCATCTCTTATTTTTAAAAAGAAACTTGTTTTTTTGTTTTTTTTTTTTAATCGTCAGTGCTGTTGTATAGCGTTATTTTTCTTTGCCCTTTTAAAACTTTCTTCTTTTTCACCTTTATTTTATGGCCCTATGTGAGTTTCCTTCTACCTCTTTGAACGCTTCTTTTTCTGTAGTAATTATTCTTTTTCTTTTAATGTTGGTATTCTATAGGGCTTTGACCTTACACCTCTTTCTCTCTGTATTCTCTCCCTAGGTAATCTTATTGGCTACTTCTTAAACTTTATGTGGATTGTTTCCAACTCTTTATTTTCAGTCGAACCTTCCTTCTGAGGTACAGACGTATATTTTCAGTGGTCTATTGGGCATACTTATATGGTGCCCTGCTGCCTTCACAATCCACAAATCTATTCCTAAACATCTTCCTGACCCTATCATCTTTCTGACTTATTTATTTCTGTTAATGCTACCACCATTTTTCCAGTTACTCTGGCTTAAAATTTAAGGCATCCTTGCCTTCCCTTTTCCTTTCTCTAATATTCAGTCAACTCTTAATTCTTGATAATTCTCTATTTGAATTATTACCAAACATATTCTGTGTTCTTCTGTTCCTGGGCCTGTCTTGGATCTTTTTTTTCTATTATAATATGTTTTCCCTCTGTTTTATTGAATTCCCACTCGTTTAAGGCCCATAAAATGTATCACGTCCTCAATGACGGTTTCCTGATATCAAACTTGAAGTAATCTGAATTCAGCTTTGTTCTTGAAGTGTTTAATGCTACATGCTCTCTATACCAGAGGTTGGCACACTCTTTCTGCAACGGATCAGTTTGTGTATATTTTAGGCTTTGTGAGCCATATGGTCTCTGTTTTAACAATTCAACTCCGCCCTTGTAGTGCAAAGGCAGCCATAGACAATAAGTAAAGTTGTAAATGAATGGTGTGGTTGTGTGTTCCAATAAAACTTTATGGACACTGAAATTTGAATTGTATATAATTTTCACATCATGAAATGTTATTCTTCATTTGATTTCTTTCAATCACTTAAAAATGTAAAACCTATTCTTAGCTTTCAGGCTGTACAGAATCAGGCAGTGGTCTGGATTTGACCCATGAATCGTAGCTTGCTGACCGTTACTTTATAGCATAGTTATTTATATGTATGTATCTTATTTATCTTCCTACTTTATAAACTTTGAGTTTATAATATTTTTTCTTGTTCATCTTTAAAACCACCTCAAAAGTAGTACAATGTTTAGCTTAAAGGCAGGCAATTGAAAATATTTGTTGCCTGTCTCATAGATGTTTAATTTTCCACAAAAGCTTTCATATAATGTGATTTTTGGATAGAAATGAACTAAAACACTCAATACCAGGAAGGTATTGATAAAGAGAGTAGTAATTTTAAAAAGTACTTCAGTTTGTGGCTAGGTCTTAATTTTTGTCACGCTTGGCATTAGTGAAATTTAAATGACAGTACTGTACCGTCGACATTGCTAGTAAATTCTACTTTCTCATAATTCAGTGGTGATTGGTGAGATTAGTAATAACATGGAGTATTTTTTCATCCACCAAAATCATCACATTCTCATATGGCTAGCATTAGCTGTCTTTCTTGCTGGTATTAAAAGCCTCATTTCACTTAAATTTCTGATGAAATTTATAACAACTCTAGGTCTTTTTGAGGCTTATTGGAGGTGGAATAATATTTGACCTATTGTCATCTTAAGAAACCATTCTTGATGGTACAATGCAGCCTTCACTTAAGTTTAGTTACAGCTGTAAGGTTTGGATGACTTAAGTCTGTATCACAAACAGCAGCCATACCTTTCTATAAAAATGGCCTTAGGGGCCAATCTTAACGAACATTGGGATGAAACCGGTATTTTGTTTGATCAAATATGGTTGTATTTTTACAGTGGCAGGGAGCAGTTCTAGACTGTGAGACAAATGCAACTTGTGAGCATCCCTTTTTCTTTCTGTTTTGTGCATTCAGTCATAACACTTGTCCATATTTTGGTAATTTTTTTTATTGCTTTAACAATGGACTGTTTGATATAAAATACTCCACAGAGAGCACAATTTGATGTTATATTAAAGATACCTTAAAAAAATTTTTTTTACAAAGGGATGGTACAAATTAGTCTTATTATGAAGCTGTCTTCCTGTACAAGAAAAAACGATTTTCTATGGTATGGTTTAAAAATCTACACCTATAAAAACTTTTTTAAAATGTAATTTGTAACAGAATTAGCTCATAAATGTAGAAAGCCCTGCCCTAGTCTCTTTCTATACACAGCTTTCATTCTAAGGAAGATTGCAGCATCAATGAGGTGATTATTAGTGAATTTTCAAGTAGTAGAATTACTCAGCCCATTAATAAAAACGGGATGAGGAACTTCAGAAACAGTGGCAGCTGCCTCATCTGGAGGTAGGATTTGGTATTTAGACATTGGGAATAAAGGAAAATACTTTGGAATCGAGGAAAAATTAATCATAATCTAAAATTTATTGTAAAATTTCTCAAATATTCAAATGCAATAATTATTTATTTTGAAGAAATTACTCTTATTGACCTTTTTTTAAAAAAAATTTTTATTTTTTGTGTGTCAAGGTCTCCCGATTTTCATGAAGAAATCAAGGTTAAGCTCCCTGCAACTTTAACTGACCATCATCACTTGCTTTTTACTTTCTATCATGTTAGTTGTCAACAAAAGCAAAATACTCCTCTTGAAACTCCAGTTGGCTATACAGTAAGTCTGTTTTGTTATATATTTAGCTCTCTGATCTTAAAAATAATTTTAAATTTATACAAAAATAATTAAAATATTTAAGGTATAGTATTCATTATTATTTGAATATTTCTTAATTTTGTCAGTAAAATCCTGCCTCTAACACAAAGAGAAAAATCAACATTTGGTTCAGTTTTTTTGTCTCTTGTAGATTGTGACATGAATTTCATTAAATGTAAGAAAATAAATTTATGTTTATAATTTTAAGTTTTGTTTTTAAAATTGATTTCCAATCACATCTTTCTTTCACTCTTTACTTTCAAAGTATTATCCTAGTTTTAAATGAGATTGCTTTGTGGCCCTTTTCTAGTACCAGCTCTCCTTGGATAATAAGAACCCAAATATTGCAGTTAGTAAACATGATGTTTTGGGGATCCTCCTTAATAAAATATGATCCGCTATAATACCTTTCTTTGGAGAAGGCCTATTATTATTACTTACATAATTATATTACTTATATTAATTATGTAAGTAATAATAATTGATGTTAGGTGATATAAGACAAATTTGGCTCATACCAAGATTTTAAAATAGATTTTCCAAGTAATTATTTTTATAATAAATATTTAAAGTAATATTGTTTACTTTTCATTTAAAAGTGGATACCAATGCTACAGAATGGACGATTGAAGACTGGTCAGTTTTGTCTACCAGTCTCATTGGAAAAACCACCACAGGCTTACTCTGTACTATCTCCTGAGGTCAGTTTCTTTCATGTTGAAATTCTACAGCTTGAATGAAGTGAGTTTTTCATTACAAAAGTGTTTTTACCAAACAAGGTTTTGCTATTTCTTCTACCTGTAAGTATGTATATAACAAAGTAATAATATTATTTCTCCCTATGATTATAGTTCTTCTATTGTATAAAACTTAGAAGCTTTTATCCTTTTAAAAATATATGTATTCCTTTTAAAACCAAAATAATATATGATATATAAACTCAAAGAATATTCACAATGTAACATGAGAGGTGTCTTTAAATAAATGAATGTTATTTTCTTTTAGTAGACTGTTAACATTTCACTAAAAGACAGGAGAGAGGAGAACAGATTTAAATTAATTTTATAGAATCTTTTTATAATTGATGATAATATAAATAAAAATAAATAGCTGTAAAAATGCAATGCAAGACTATTGTTCTCACTTTATTTCTCACCATTCTGTATCACTTACTCTGCTCTAGCCACGCAGACATTACTTCTTCAAGTATTCTTTCTGAGCTCCTTCTGGCACTCTCATAATGCACATATGGTATCCCACCAGTCTTTCAGGTTCTGTTTACTTTTCTTCATTCTTTTTTCTTTCTTTCCCTCAGACTGAATGACTTCACTTTTCTTTCTTTTTTTTTAATCAGACAATGACTTTATTTTTTTTATAATTTTAAAAATATTTATTTAAAGATTTATTTATTTATCTCCCCCCCCCATCCCTCATTGTTTTTGCACTCACTGTCTGCTCTCTGTGTGTTCTTCTGTGTCTGCTTGTCTTCTCTTTAGT
>PVKH010016349.1:0-15713 GCA_004027955.1 Chaetophractus vellerosus
AGAGGTGGCCAGTATCGTGCATCCGTGCGCGGCGTTCCCTTCTTCCTTGTCTCATCCCCCTCTCTCTGCTCCCCCTCTCTCTGCTCCCCAAATACTCCACGGAGGCTTTATCCCAGGAGTGGCTTCGGGGGAAGCCAGGCTCAGACTTGTGTCTGTGAAAATCAGGATATTTCCTGGCCTTCCTTCACAGGTTGCAGGAGGTAAAACAGATCGCGTACAGGAATGTGTTTTCTCAATACGGGAGCCATACAAGTACAAGGCTATGAATTCTTATAAGCCTTTTGGCGTCATTCCCATCATCATCAGTAGTGAGTGCGTCATGGACAGTCACCACAACAAAACTCTATTTCAGGGAAAAAAAACCTTGATTTCAGCTCACAGTTTGCCTTGTATACAATGCACACCCATTTCACGTCGTGCACAGTCTTGGCTACGGCAGTTCAGCTAGAGTGATGTAGCTGCTTTCTCTGAGCTTGAATTTCCTGAAGTGTCACCCGTGCCTGGCACTGCTGGGCTGTGCTCTCGCTTCCCCAGTGCTAGCCAGGGGGCCCTGTAAGTGCTTTAATTGTTGCTCCCGTCAATCATTAGCTTTTTTCTGTAAGTTTCGTCTCTGGATGCCCTCACAGCACCCACACAAATGCCTGGTGCACAGTGACGGCCCAGTGCACAGGGGCCGACTAAACGAGTAAGTAAACGGCGAGTTCTGGAAAGCAGAAGGCGGAGTCAGAGGAAAGGCGGCCGCCGTACAGCTAGGAATCAATCCATTAATACAGATAATAGACACTCTCAAGCTGCTAGCACAGGAATATGAATCAGAATGTAATATTTACTAAATACTTTCTGGACCACATAAGGAGAAAATGAATTAAATCACCAAAGTGCCTTCAGAATAAGTTTGTATCCAAGTTATGCAAGCACCATTTGCACTGGGCAATTAAAATGCAGACATCTTATTAAAGTACACTTTCCCTTCACCTGCTTTTCAACTCAAAGCAATATTGAGTGCCTTCTGACTAAAGACGCCGTGTGCAAAAAGCCTTTCCCTGCCCTCGTCTCTGCTCTCCTAACCTGGGGCGTGGGCGTCTGTCTATCCTGCTGCCCTGTCTCCCTGCACCTTTGCTGGAGAGCATCTTTTCCTTCAGGTCTTCCGCTGGCCTCACCTGTGATGACTCCCTCATTTCCCCCCCACACACACACACAGGTGTGGGCACCGAGTCACCCCAGCCCTCTGGGTCCAGTTACGGACTCAGGGGTGGACACACTTCACAAGCGGGGCCACTGCAGGCTGCCCAGAGACCTGGCGCATGGATGTGAGACCACCCCTCTCTCCTCTCTTGCTCTTCCTCTAAGAGCCCACGGGAGCCTGGAGCTGCCGCGGCACCTGCACAGCCCTGTGGAAGAAGCCTGTAAGGGATGTGGCCAAGCCAGAGCAGCGTGCGGCGAGAGGGCGAGACGGAGGGGGAGACGTAAAGAGCTCTGTGACCCCAGGATCCAGCTATGCCGGAGCCTAGGATTCTCTGTGTCAGGGACCAACTAATTTCCTGGGGCTTAAGTTTGTTTCGGTTGATTTTCTGTCACTTGCCATCAATGAACCCAACTAATACATTTGTTTCTGGGAAGAATGTGCTCTTCAAGGGTTGTGTCACAAGGTCCACAGCCCATGTAATAAGGATTTGACCTCATAGTTGGCGTTATGAACACATCAGTTCCTCACAGTCTCCAGATGCTAAAAAGTTTATTTCTTCTTATGACTTTCTTCTTATTTCTAGTCAAAGAGCACCATTCTTCTGCTCCACTGAACAAGCACGTACCGCTATGTTCCACGTAGGAACTCTGGGCGGTGAGAAAGATTCAGCTCTTAATGGATAGTCAGTACGGGTTTGTTTCATTTCAAGACTTGTTGAGATAAAAATTGCACCTTGTAACTAAATCTAAGGTAAGTCTCACCAATAAGAATTAAAATTCACTAAAAGCTGTTCACAAATAACCTAAAGATCTAGGTACAGGGGAGTGGATGTAGCTTAAGTGGTTGAGTGCCTGCTTCCCATGTACGATGTCCCAGGTTCAATCCCCAGTACTTCCTTAAAAAAACAAACGAAAAAACCAGTTTTCACTGGGGAGCAGGTGTAGTTCAATGGTTGGGTGCCTGCTTCCCATGTACAAGATCATGGGTTCAATTCAGGGCACCTCCCTTTAAAAAGAACTAGGTATACATGGGGGAAACATACTTTCTCAAATTCAATAACGCCGGTACTTTTTGCTTCAAATGATTTGATATCCTATGAATAGATGTTTTTTTTTTAATTAGAGAAGTTGTGAGCTTACAAAACAATCACGTATAACAGGCAGAATTCCCATATATCACCCTTCCACCAACACCTTACATTGTTGTGGAACGTTTTTATGAAAGAACATGATCAGACCTTTACCACTAACTATGGTCCATAGCAGACACCTGGTGTATTTTTTCCACACGTATTATTAACGGCATGTATTAGTATTGTACATTCGCTAGTTCATGAGAGACACTCTCATATCTGTTCTGTGAACCACAGTCTGTCTTGCACCACACGGTTCACTGTGCTGTACAGCCCCATGCCTTGTACACTCTTTCTAAAGTGCACGCTCAGTGGCTCTCACTTTCATCAGAGTCCTGCAGTCACTGCCCCAGTAAACCTTTGAACGTTTTCCTTAGTTGAAAAGAAAAAATCCCGTACCCCTATTCCTGACCCTCACCGTTGATGTACTGCCTTCTTTGACACTGATGCAGGAACACTATGATATTGCTGTTAACTGTAGCCTGTAAATTACATTAATTGTATTTTTCCCAGGTGTCACCATACTCTTACCACCTTGTGCCTAGACAATGTTGAAGGGCTCTGATCAGTTTCAGCAGAAGCCTGGCCACATTCTAGAACAATGAAGAAACAATCCTTTCTAACCAGCTGTCTTAGTTTCCTGCAGTTGCCATAACAAGTACCACAAACTGGGAGCTTGAAACAACAGAAGTGTGTCCTCTCCCGGTTCTAAAGGCCAGGAGTCTGAACCAGGTGTCAGGGGGCCGCACTCCCCCTGAAGTCTGCAGGGAGACCCTCTTTCTTGCTTTGCTCCTGGCTTCTGATGGCTGTCTTCTCTCTGTGTCTGTCTGTCTGTGTCCAAAGCTCCTCTTCTCACAGGACACCAGTCATGTTGGATTAGGACCTGCCCTAGTCCAGTTTGCTCTCACCTTGACTAATTGCATCTGATATGATCCTGTTTCCAAGTCCCACCCTGAGGTAGTCGGGTCAGGACGTCAACATCTTTATTTGGGGGTGGGGGCACAATTCAACCATGGTATTAACTTATTAAAGGATAGAGAAGGGCAATGATTATCACCCAGGTGACTTTTAAGCTCATTCACCCATTGATTCAGCTAGAATTACACTGTCCTATTCCCGTGCCACCGCCTCATAGGTGCAGTGTCCACAGCGGTGGGAAAGCAGCTTTTACGTGTCCTCACGGGGCCCGCAGTCTAGTGGAGAACACAGGAAAAATGAAACAAATCATCCTATTTCTAAATGGAGACCAGTGCAACGCAGGGGAAGAGCGCAAAGTGCTATGCGAGAGAGTAATGTAGTCACCTGCCTGACACAGGTGGGTTTAGATTTTCTAGCCTGTACCAATTTCTCACAAGCAACATTCTTTGTCTTCATATTTGTCCTTCCACAGATGAGCATCGTAAAGGACATACTCTACCGAGCCAGGTTTGAACACAGAGACATGTAGTGGGCTGTCACAAGCCCTTGTAGTCCACTGTGGATTTGTTATGAAGGTTGTACACAAGACATTCTCCCAAGTGGAGGAAGCCTTTGAAACCAAAGCATTCTCTCTCCGACGCCTTCTTGGAATCCCAGGACTATTGTTACTATTTCAGTGACTGTCAAAGAATGACCTAACCTCCCCGTTTTCTCACCTGTGAAGTGGGCGCCTTACGATGGTGCCTCTTAAGGGCTCTTGCAAGGCTTGAATGTGATACATCACGAGAGGGATTTAGGACAGCCCCTGGGCAGGCTCCGAATCTGTAGGGAGGTAGCTTCCTTGGGAGGTCACGGCTGACCTTCCAGAGCTGGGAAAGTGTGCAAGAGCTCGCCCCGCGGCCCAGCCCTGGGGAAGCTTTCTGGAAAGGAAGAATGGTTTTGCACAAACTGGAATATCGAGGCCCTTCCCCCAGTGCCATGGCTCTTGGAAAGCTTTGTCTTCCCTTAGAGTCAGTGTGGAGAAGTGTGACCGAGCTGCTAGCCAGCCCGCTGGAGCCCCCTCCACCTTCCGGCACCCTTGCCACTTAACACATGCTCTCAAGGCCACCCCCTAGCACTGCCTGTCGGCTGGCCGAATCAACACAGAAACATCACACCCTTTCCTTGAAAAAGGAAGAGCAAACCTGCTTGAGTGAAAGCCTCGTCGTCTTGGGTCTTCTCTGCGAGCCCACGGTGGCCACCCGCTTCGGATGCACCAAGTTGTCAGTGACGAGGCTGGTCTTAAACAGGCTTTCATGCTCGTTACCCAGCACCAAGAATGGGGCTGTGACAGGTTCTGCAAAACAAAAAGCCCTCACGAAAGAACCTGCAGGACAGCGGCTGCTACAGGCGCATTTTCCTCCATAATCAACGAATGTGCTGAGAAGAAAATACAGCTACTACTTTAGACAAAACAGACTGCCTCGTGCCTAACTTCCAGGGTGTGGAGAAGTCGGTCTTCTTGGTTAGAGAAAGGCCTTCTTAAGGCCTTCTAGAGAGAGATGAGGCCTCCTCACGGTATGGTCAGGAAGGAGAGTGAAAAAGAATCAGCTTTTCTGCTCTGCAGACCCAAGGACAGCGTTGGGGAGTCGACGTCCACTGCCCAAGAACTCAGAGGCCGAGGCTCTGGAGAAGTGAGGACCGGGGCAAGCGAGGAGGCTGTGGTAACGCGGGGGCAGGCGAAAGGACGGCGGCAAGCAGCACCGAAGGGGGCCCAGGCAGGGACACGTTACCACGGGAGGGATGGACCTTTACCGTGGCGAGAGCCAACAGCCAATATTAACTTGCATTTTGTACTATGTTGACTTAATCTGTCTCCACGTCCCCCAAACTTCAGTAAAGGTGGCTGCGTGCAATAGTCCTGGGCCAGGAGGATTCTGGGGGAAATTAAGGGTGGGGAGTTATCCAGAAGGAGCTGAGCTCGGGAATGCAGGCCAGTGGGTGTCAGAGCCAGAGGAGACCCAGAGGAAGGTAGATCCAAGAATCCGCAGGGGCCACAACAAATAACAGGTTTCCTACCGTCCTTGACGTGGGGATCCAACCTTTCTGTTGTCAACATGAAATGATGGAATAACCCAAAAAACTGGGGATGCTGGAGACGCTCAAGAAACAGTCACAAAAATTACATAAGGGACATAACTGTTTCCAGACTTCCCGTTTTCTGACATTTCTAATGATAAACAGAAGTTGTTTGGGTCGTACATTCATGTCTGTGTTTCGTGGGACGTCCGCGCTGTGTGGGTCTGTGATAGAGTCAGAGCTGGCACTTGCATGCTGAGAGAGAACAAATGATTCCTGATGAAAGAATGACTCGCTGGGCTGCCCACTTTTTATAGACAAACACTTTTTCCCATGGTGGGAGGCAGAACTCGGTTTGACCCACCTTCTGAAAGATAGTCTCACGTGCTACCAGGTTATCCAAAGGACTGTTTCTAGAGCACCTGGTATTTGTAGGTCCTGCCAGCAAGGACCCTGCTCAGACCTGTGTGGTCACATCTTGGTGGAAGGCTGTGGAAGCTCTTTCCCAGCTTGAAAAAGATACTGGAGTAAAGTGAACCCAAAAGCACTGAGTCATTTGAAGACAAGCATTGCCCAGTGTCACCTGAAATGTTTGGAGAAAATGTTCCCACATTCCACAAATTCTCCAAAACTCTGAAATAAAGGATTATCTAAACCTGGAAGGGCATTTACCCCAAACCACATTACTAGTTTTAAAAAGAATCTAGGTAGTGAAACAGCCTAGGTCAGAGTTGAGACTGAATAAATCTATTCTTTTGAGAGTGTGGTGCTGACCCAGGCTCAGCTAAAACAATAGAAAATGGACCCAAATGGGGACAGGTGGAAGTATCACTTTGTCAAAGAGTCACTGATGAAAACATAGAAATATGTCTCAGTTCTGGAACAAGACTACCTCATGGCCTCTAGAACTACATTTCAAGTAATTACAGTAAAAAATATCCTCTCTGGCTTCCAGAAATAATTCACTTGCTTCTAAAACAATTTCATTTGTCCTCACCATTTTCCACTACTAAAAATGATCTTTGTCTGCACTTGCAGTCTCCCTCGTTGCTGACTCACTGTGTGATACTGAGTAAATTAGCTAACATCTCCAAGCCTTGCTTTTCTCATCTGTAAAACACACTAGATTGTTTTCACGATTAAAACCATCCCAGAGGGCCGGCTGTATAGCCCAGTGGATAGGGCGCCGGTTTACCACATGGAAGGCCCTGGGTTCGCTCCCCAGGGACCTCTCCAGGCGGGTGGACCGCTTGAGAAAGCAAAAGCTGCCTGTGGGTGGGGCAGAGCCACCGTAGGCAGGGCAAAGCCTCCACGGGCAGCGCAAAGCCTCCATGGGCGGAGCAGAGCCGCCCGCGAGCAGAGTGGAGCCGCCCGCGAGCAGAGCGGAGCTGCCCGTGGGCGGGGCAAGCTGCCCGCAAGTGGGCAAGGCCGCCGCTCACCAGTGAAGCTGACTCGGCGTGTCCCCGCGGCGGGGGGCGGGGGGGACAAAAAGGAGAAATAAAAAAAAATAAATCTTTAAAAAAAAGAAAAAAACCATCCAGAATACTCAGGGTTGGGCAATGAATGATGGACTAGAGTGGACACTGCTCTTCTATCATAGACTTATTGTGATTCTAGCAATGGAAGAACTTTAATCATTGATGTGGAGGCAGTGAACACTGGAGGTTCTGAGGGGAGGGATAGGGGAAAAATAGGTGTAATATGTGGGCATTTTCAGAACACTGGAATTATCCTGAATGACATTGCAAGGACAGATACAGGCCATGGTATATCTTGTCAGAATGTAAACTATAATCCACACTTAGTGGCAATGCTCCGATATGTGTTCATGAACTGTAACAATGATAAGGAAGTATTGTCCTGTTTTTTAAAAAATGTTCTTGGGGCTTGAGGAAACAGGTCAGCAGGTTTAAGACCGCCAGATGCATAGTCCAATGAACATAAGTAGCCCTCCACTAAGGCGCATCATCATGACTTTTTCAAAAACCAAGAGTAAAGAAATGATTCTAAAGCTTCCTGCAAAGAGGGGGAGGAAATAGGTCACGTACAAAAAAATGCCCACAGGAATTAGAGTTCTCAATGGCAACAGAAAAAGCTAGGTGATTCTGGAGTAACACCTCCAAATTTCCGGGGGAAAATTATTCCCAACCTAGAATTCTACATACTGCCAAACGGTTAATCACGCATGAGGGTAGAATCAGCATTTCAGAAAGGCAAGTTCTCAAAAACTTAACTCACACACACCTTTTCTTAGAGATTTCCTGGGAACCTGTAGCAGGAGACAAAGGACCCTGGGAATGGTAACTGACTGAAAAAGGGAACTGACTGAGTATCTGACATGTGAAGGCAAAGATTTAGGGAATAACGCAAGTAGACAATTAAGCAAATTTTTAAAACTTGAAGCAATCGCTAACTTCAGGAAAACCCATAAGGTTTATAATAAAATAAATATCATCATAGTAAATGGCTCTGAATGATAGTTTCAAAGTCATAGTAATATAAATATTGAATATTGCTTTAATCTGCCTCATTCCCTCCGTCCCAAAAGAAATAACCTTCATATGATCTCTACAAGGGTTATTCTTCTTAAACAGAGGAGGAACACATCACTTCCTATTAGAAAAAAAATCTGTAATAAAAGATAAATTCTGGAAAAAAGTATATTTGACATGCAACTTTTTCCCAAGGGAGTAGGGTATTGTGTTCCTCTCATGAGATCCTGGATTTTGAGAGCTGGACTGAGACACAACAAATCTATTTTCTTGGCTACCAGAGCTCCATAATTGGGACTCAGACTTTAGTTGTGGCATATTTGTTTTTGGTATTGGATTCCTTGTCTTGTTTCAGTTGGACATTGGGATGGGATTTGCCTACTTTCCTAAATCATCAAATCATGCCTCTTGTCCACTATCTTTTCACTCGTCAGGATGTTGGTTTGGCTGCTTTAACAGAAAAAGAAAATACCTTTCTGACTGGGCAGGGCCGGGTTGCTGTGTGGGCCAAGGTGTCAGCGGCCCAGGACCCCTCCCCACAGGCCTGCCATCTCCAGAGGTAGTGCAGTCAGGGTGGCAGAGAGTATAGCCTCCTACTCCAGGCTGGTCAACTAGATCGCTGGCTTTGTCATTTCTCTGTGCCTCAGTTTCCCCACCTGTAATATAAAAATAATAGCAGTATCTACTCCAAAAAGTTGTAGAGAGAAATAAATGAGATAATAGAAGTGAAGTGTTTAGAAAAATCCTGGTGTGTGGCAAATGCTAAATAAGTGAGTGGCCTTCGTTGACCCCAGGTATTGCCCTCCTCCCCTGGTCGAAGTGGTGGTCTTTGCCACAGAACCTAAATTAGATGTGCGGCCCAAGTTCTACACACAATGACTGTAAGGAGAAAAGAAAAAGCATCCAAGTGTTGATCTGCCAACATAGTGACGATGTATTCTACATGAAAATGAAGCTGTGTTTTATCTTTTATTCGTTTTGCCTTGATTTTTACTCCAAGCAGAGGTTAGTTCTCTTCAACCTTATTCGAAACTAGATAGGATGGAGACATGTCGAAGTACATTTTTTCTTTTTAAAAAGTGGCCTTAGACTCTAGGAGACAAGCAATCCCAGTTTTATCAACACAACTGTGGGATATTGGAACTGCCAAAGCAGAATCTCATATAGAAACCTTGCACATTCATTCGCCATGACTAACTTTTCTGTCTTGTGGAATTGAAAGTTGTACGAATGGTTTTCTTGAAAGCAATATAGAAACTTTTTTTTATATTGCAAACAGCTAAATAAAGGCTGGCAAAGACAATAGGTTCATTTTTTACTGCAGATCTTCAAATTATAGGAAACTTGTCTCTCAGCCAATTTGGGCTGGCTTGGAGCCAGATAGAAGACTCCTTTCCCATCCTCACCCTTATACTTATTGTGGGCAAGATAAAAACCCTTAATTTTGAAAACTCGGGTCAAGCGTTGGATAAGAGGCAGACTCCCTTAACTATAATGGACACAGTTAAAAATCTTATTACTTTATACCAGTTCATTTTTTTTTTACTCTCTAGCAATCAAATACAGAGAACATGAAACTTTAAAGAAAGAAACTCTCAAATATTTTGGTAGTCTATTATAAATCAAGTTTTAATAACCAGAGGTATAAAAAAGAACAATCAATAAATGTGAAAATGCTCACTGGTTAGATACTTCTGAGCAGTTGCTTTTCTCTAGGTGGGTTGGCCCTAAGAAAACCAGCAGGCATCTTTTCATTTAGAAGCACAAAAGATACCTCTTCTGCTCTTAGCCAAGCCAACCCCCTTTTTTAATTAACAAGATTTGAGATCATTTGGCAAAATGTAACCATAAAAGCGAATATTGTGATTGCATGATGCTTTATCACTTGAAAAATAAATCTCACCGCTTCTCTCTCTGTGTACTTCATAAATGTTTTGCACCCTCTTCATATTTATCTTGCATTCAAAACCCATTATGCAATTGCCATTTTTACTGAAATCAAAAGCTATCTCTTAATTACACAGGGATGGATTATAAATCTAGTTACCCATCTTTCTATATGTTTATTTTTAATGATTGAAGCTAAAAGCTTATTTTGTGCGCACACACACAAAGTGGATTTTACTTGGTTAAAATAAAGATGTGCAAAATTCTACAGCCTGGAAGACAAAACAAAGCAATATACATGTGTCTAGTTTACAATAGTAATGTGATCTGGGGCTGATGAAATAATGCAAAACTGGCTAAGTTGCTGGCTTTGGAAAAGACAATGGAGGCAGCATGTCCTCCGTCAGTGAAGTTGAATCTAGCAGGCCTAGTCTAGCTGCACTTCCAGTAGGAATTAGAAAACCCTGCAGCTGGATGCTCCTGCAGACTAGCCTGCAATAAATGGACTTTCATAGGACTCGAGTCTGCTGCGTAGCCTGGTAATTAATCATGCAGAGGCACCAACCCTTGAGTATAAAACACCCTCTGAATGGGAAAAGAGTTGCTCTTTCGCTAAGCACTAAGACTTGATTCATTTAGTATTAACTTTCAGCCTTTATTAAGTGGTTTTAATTTTATTTGTGTGATGTTAGTACATTTCTGGAAAAAGAAACCCTGGCCTTTTTTTCCAGCTGATTGGGCGTGATGCATGCCTTATTCACATTGCAAGCTGCATGTCATTTTACAGATGCCTGGGAAAATCCAGGGTGGCTTCCCAGAGAAGGTGGCTTTCCAGCGTGGCCTTCAAGGGTAAGCAGGAGTCTAAGATCACATAAGGGACGGGGGGAGAGGCTTTCTAAGCAGAAGGGCAAAGCAGCATGTTTTGCACAGAAATGACAAGCTTTTCTTGGTCTAACAGATACTGGGTTAAGCTCCCCCTGACCCCCACCAGATCCCTTGGGGAACCCAAAGCCTGGCCCCTGCCATGTTGCTGTAACTTTCCAGCTGCGCCCTGAGGGAAGGCATGATGCCAAGAGCCCTCTCCTGCTGCCTTGTGGATTTTAGCACGGGGCACAACTTGTGGGAAATGGCTCCAGATTTATCTTTTCCCAAAGGTGGAGTATGAACCAATCCAGAGTGAGCGGCTCGGCAGCCCTCTGGGACCTGGGTCCCCATTGTGTGTCTGGGCCAGCAGAGCACGTGAGCCAGACCACGCACCAGCCCAACGCCAAAGGAGAGGGGGCCCTGGGCATGCCGGTCCCTGCTTCCGAGTCCCTCCCCCTGCATCTGCACACCTGTCTGCTCCCTCTCCAGGCATCCAGGCCACTGTCCAACAGTGCCCTGGCAGGATGCAGGAGGTACCCTGGGAGCCTGCCCTCCTCCTCTCTGAGCCAGAGTGTTCTGGAGATGTCACGGAGCCCAGGCTGGCAGGGGGAGGCCGCAGTGAATCCCTTAGTCTGGTGGGGAACCACGTGCAGTACAACGGTCTTTGGGCTGCTTTTCTCACTCCCCTCACCCCCGCCCTTACTTCTTCCCTGGGTGGCCATAAATGTTAGGGTGTTATCTATTGACGATTATAATCATACCAAGTCAGGACAGATGGGTTCCACTCCTCGGCTCATGGCCATAAAGTTTACAAACTCTCTCTGGCCAAGGGATAAATTACCACTGTTGATATCTTGCTTATTTACACAGAGCATTTTTCTTCAGGACAGCTATCTTGCCTTTCAATCATTTGGCCAAAGTTTTTTTGTTTGTTTTTTTAAACCAACTTGATTTTCTAGAACATGAAAAATATTTTGGGATCGGAAGTGCAGGTTAGAAACCATCACCAATGATGAAGCAAAAAGGAGATTTCCAAGTGCTAAAAAGAAGGCCCAATTTTTTTATCCTGTGTAACCCCAGGGGATGGTGAGCAACAAACTGAGTCCTCCCGCTGGGTCGTGCCCGGTGCCAAGTTGGTCCCCAGTGGTCCATTTAAAAGTGGCTTGTTGGTGATGGCGGTGTTCAGATGAAGTCCTCAGGCTTCTTGATCACTGCTGTGGTTCTGTGGGCTAACTATGCCGACGTGGGCCAGTCAAGTCTATCACGTGGATGAGGTTTCCGACGGTTGTTTTTCCAGGATTTTCCCCCATAATGGTGCCACTGGATATTGTGTAGCGGGATAGAAAGGGAATGATTAACTCAAAGTTCAGGTGCAAGGCAGGGTCAGAAAAGAAATGCTCCTGGATAGAGTGAGCATTTCAAGATGAATTTGTGGCTTGAAACATCATTTTATGATGCATTTTCCATTCTGTTATCAGGGGAAGTCTGACGGCTGACATGCCAGCGATCACACAGTGTTTCGGTGCCCTGTTGCGCGATGGGCTTTTCATAAAAATTAGCTGACATTGTCATGAGCACACAAGTAAATTTATAGCTTTCATACTGGACTGCCGTTCCCAGAGCAATCTCCAATCACTTGGGCTTTTTATTAAGTTTATTGTTCTTTTATTGTTCAGTGGAGTGTAAGCAGTGAGATTACAAATAAATGTAAGTTCCACTGGATATGAAGTCGAGCCTGTAGAATTAGGAGAGAAGCGAGTGAAGGAAAGCAAACATTAATTTAAATCACTGGTGATGTGAAATACACCACAAACTGATGTTTCCTGTCACCTGCTTATATACAGAAGTTGGAGAACTGACATCCCATCTGCATTAAAGTTTTCCCGGGAAGCCCCCGAGAAGGAGTCTCTGTGCCACAGCTTTGTGCTGCACGTCACTCTGCGCTGTCCAGAAGGGACGTCGGGACTGAACCTCTTCCAGGCTCCTTGGCGGTGTGTCGTGGGCGCTGTCATCACTGCTGCTGCTGCTGCCACAGCCATTGTCGTGGCCATCACCATGGTTTTTGTTATCATGTTGTCATCGTCATTGTGGTTGTCATCCTCCTTGTCATTTTCCTTGTAGTATTGTCATCCTCGTCATTGTCATTGACAACATTGTCATTGTCATGTTGCCATGTTCACATCATTGTTATTGTTATCATTTGAGTTATCAACAGGTCTTTGTCCTTGTCATCATTTTCATTGTTGTCATCATCACTGTCATTTTTGTCACTGTCATGTCCTTGTTGCCGTTATTGCCATTGTTGCCATCATCATTGTCATACTTATCACTGTTGTCATTGTCATTCACCTCTTGCCCCTCACCTACCAGGTATGTGAAGGAGGAGTGATGGACATCTTGCCCACCCACTCCAGAGACCACGTTAGAGGCATCTGTGGCCAGAGTGCCTAAAACCAAAGGACAACCAACTTTCTCCTCATGCTTTTCCTTAGTACCATAGGCGCTGAGCCATGGAGCTCCCTGTTCCAACTTTATTTTCCCCAAAGAGGTGACTTGAAGGGAGGGGACCTGCCAGCCTCCAGGGCCCTTCTAATAGCTTGGCGATCCATGAATTCTTACCCTGCTCGCTGAAAATGTACATTCCAGGTCCTGGCCAGACTCTGGAGGTGGGGCCCAGGAATCTGCATTTTCATCAAGCTGTCCAGGTGATTCTGACGCCCACCAAAGTTTGAGCACTGCACCTAGAAATGCCTGGAATTTGTTTGGAAGGGTGCTTTCACCCCACTCTCTGTGACTTGGAGTTATTCACAGCTGCCTTTGAGACCCAGCTCTGACACTCATCTGTGGCCTTGGAGAAATTACTTAGCCTTCGGATCTGGACATCTGACCAGGGGATAATCACATTCCCTGCACCACGTAGAGTGGGTAGGAGGGCTAAGTGAGAAAACAGGCACGCAGTGCGAAGGACAATGCCTCAAAGACACACGGCGAGCATACAACAAGCGTTAATTACCCATATCTTCTCTCAGGTGGGTCCCTCTGGTATCCCTAGCCCTCTGGGGTCCAGTATGATCCAACACACCAAGTTTCTGCTCTCTCAGCTAGCCAGTTCAGGGAAAGGGGCAACCAAGGAATCGATTCAGTTTAAGATGCTATGACTCCTTGTTGTTCCTGGGTTTTAGATGAAGGAAGTAGGGAGGCAGCCAGGTCCTTCCCAGCATGTGGTTTTAGATCCTAGTGGGGAAGGCTGGCCTGGAAGTCCAAGGCGGGCTTGCTGAGCTGTGAAGTCCATGCCCAGCTCAGCTTCCTCTGGACTGGCCTTGGGATCCTGGACAGCAGCTCGGGGCAGCAGGAAAAGGGGAGGGGCGAGGCTCCGAAGGGCACATCAGGGCCCCACCTCCTGAGATGATGGAAAGGAGAGGCACCGAGTTCACTGGAGTGATGGAAAGACCCCAGCATTCCATGCTAGGAAGCCAAGGAGGACCTGGTCGCTTTGGGCAACCAGCGCTCTGGAAATGGAATTTTAACCAGGTCTAAAGTGGAAAAACAAGTGGAATAATCCAAAAAAAATAAGGCCTGCTTAAAATTTGTCTGAAGTCCCTAGACTTTGAAGATGGCCTTCCTGAATATGACTTTCTTTAATCCCATCCATTTGACTTATAGTAAAAACTGATAATGGACTTATAAAAATGAGTGTTTTATAGTAGCAAGGATCAATGAGACTTTAATTAGGAACAACCAAGTGGACAGACAGCCGTGGTCTTGAGAGGCACTAATGCTGGTGTGGTACAGCTGACGGCTGTCTGTCAAGCTCTGGGGCCCGACCAAAGCCCAGAGAGCGAGCCGCGGGCAGACGTGACCTGTGCTCCCAGGCCCCAGGCCCGCTCTCTCCTGCCGTCCCCATGGCATTGGTCCACACCTCAAAGAAGTGGACACCCTCTGTGCAAGCGGGGAAGTTGTCTTGTTCTCCACTGCCCTTGAGCTTGTAGAACAGGACCAGGGGAGAGCTGGGATCTCAGAAGGTGTTAGGTGGATGGATGGAGAGCACCGTGGCAGCTTTCCTAATTTACAGCTAAGTTTTTTCAAACAAATAAATTTTATTAATACATATTAGGAAAGCATACAATCCATCCAAAATGTGGAGTCAAAGGTATTTGGCATAATCACCTAGTTATGTATTCACCATTTCAATCATTATTAGAACATTTTCATTATTTCAATAATAATAAACAAAAAACAGAAAAACTAAAATCCATCACCTCTCAATCTCTCTATGCTTCCCCTGCTGTACATATCTGCTCTTTTCGGCTATTCTTGCATACTTATTTATTTTAAAGAAGTTTAATTGAGATATAGACACATACCATACAATCCTAAGTGTATAATCAATGGGTCTTAGTATAATCAAAATATGGTGCCTTCATCACAAAAATGGTTTTAGAACAATTTCATTACTCCATAAAGAAAAACTCCACACCCCTTAGCATGTGTCTGTGAGCACATCTGCCCCTCTTGAGCTGAGCCGGAAGGCTCAGCGAGGCTGGTGAAGGGCCTGCTTTGGTCTCAGGGACTGCATGCGACACGCTGGCTGCCGCTGGAAAAGGAACCACGGCGGCTGTTCAGATGTGTATAGAATTGTCCAGCAAGTGGTTAAAATGCTTTTTAGTGGCATGGAAGCCACTTCTGACCTCCCCAAACCTTCAGGAAACACCACTGAGGACATAAGGTGCCTCACTCGTTCTTCACCAGATGGTGGTACCATTTCTAAATGTAAAGCATGCCTGTCGGTAAAATGTCCCTAGAGATGGTGACGACACTTTCCTCTCTAAGGACCTGCAAACCCTTTGGGGCCTCTTGATGTGTGACAGAGGTGGGGGGGGGTGCAGGATCCTGCAGGGACGTGCATGCTTGTGTTTTTGCAGAGACCCTGATTGTTCCTGCTCCCCCCCCAACAAGGCCCAGCACAGGGAAGCACAGAGTAGGTGTTTATAATTATGATTGATTGATCCTCGTTTCAGTCATTTCCAAGGAGACATTTAAGAAGCACAAGCCCGAAGGAAGATGAGCTCCATGGGATCATGGAGTTTTTCCACTATCACGATAAAACAGTTCTAGCTCCATCTCGGTTCCTTATGAAGGGGCCTCAGTCCGTCTACACCTCTCCCAGGTCTCAGTT
>PVKH010016350.1:0-15777 GCA_004027955.1 Chaetophractus vellerosus
GGAGCTGGGAGGTTTTGTCCAGTGTATTAGCTACACAATTGTAAGGGGAAACCTTATCTACCTTAGTCCAAACTGCCACAATATCTTCCTCAGGTTCTTACAAGAATTTCCTAACTGGTCTGTAAGGATGATTCTTTCTGATCCATTTTCCAACCACAGCCAGAGTGATCTCGCCAAATGGCAAGTCTTACCATGTTAACACCCCTAACTTAGAATGATTTAGGGACATCATTTCTCTTAAGATAAAGACCAATATCTTTACTATAGTCTTTGAAACTCTGCAGGTCTTGTCTGAGCATCATCTCTACCATATCCCTTCATGGCATGAAGCCATCTCTGTGCTCCAGCCACAAGGGCTTTCTTTCAATAAGTTGAACTTTACATGTACCCTCCAACACCAGTCCTTTGCACATGATGCTCCATCAGCCTTGAATATTCTTCCACTACCCCACCACTGCCACATCTCCACCAACACTTTCACATATGCCTAATTAATTTCTATTCATCACTCAGATATGTGCCCTCAGGCCACCATGTATTTGTCCTTCGTGACACTGAACACAATTGTAATTTTAAATACATTGGAAAGATTACTTTATTAAGGTTTATATTCCCTTCTAGACTGTAAGTTCCATATGAGCAGGAGCTATATCTATTTTTGCATATTATTATACCTGGAACAGAGAAGGCACTCTACATATTTCTTTAATTCATGAATGAATAAATAGCATGTGTTGCAGTTTGGCAGTTTGATGTAATTATGAATTCCAAAAATAGATATTGGATCATGCTTGTAAACTGGTCTGCTAATCTGGGCATGAACAAGTTATGATTAGGGCATTAACTGGGCTATGTCAGTAGGGCATTGAGCCCCACCCCTTGGTGGGGCAGGAATCAAATATAAAGGGCAATGCAAGGAACAGTTTGGAGCAGTTTTGATGTTGGAGTTCTGGTGAGGAAGGAGAGAAGGCCCCGGGATAGAGACGAGCCATTCGCCTGAGAATTCACAGCTGGCCTTGTGGAGCGAGACAAACCTAGAGAGCCTCATAGTCTACAGCTGACCTTGTGGAAGAAACTGAGAAGCTAAGCCCGGAGAGAAACGGAGCCCCAGGGAGAGAGGAACCCAAGAAGCCTGAACCCTGGCAAACATAGGCAGCTGTCTTGCTCTACCACGTGGCAATGGACTTTGATGGGGGAAGAAACTTACGCTTTATGGCCTGGTAACTGTGACTTCTACCTCAAATAAATACCCTTTATAAAGACCAACCGATTTCTGGTATTTTGCATCAGCACCCCTTTGGCTGACAGCATGTTTACTTAAGTTTACAAGAATTTGTAAGGCCATAGAGAATAGTAAATAGTTCTTTCTAATACAGCAATTCCAGAACATGTAGCTGTCTGACACCACAACATATCCTATATGGGCAAATTGTTCTAAAATAATGTCAGTATAAGAGACACAAGAAAAAATACAAATAAACATAAAATACAATTGGAAGTGAGCTCTAGAATGACACACTTAAGAATTTATGTAATCTAAGAAATGCAGCACATTTTTACTATATTATAGGTGGCCCGTCCTTAATCTTTTACCTGTGTCTTTTTAAAAATCAGCACCACACTGAGAACATAGTCTGAGGAAGTTAATAAAAACACCAAACTGATTCACTCAGTAGTCCCCTCTTCCATTTCTTTCTGAGTAAAGAAAGGTGTCATTCTCACAAAGCTTCTAGCCATCAGCAGGCCAGATAATCCATCTGTTTTTTAATTAAACAGACTGAACATTGTTTCATTTGAATTGGATATTCTCCCGTCTTTCTAAAGCTTTTCTACCCACAGAGCAGCCTATCTACAAAAAAAAAAAAAAAAACCAGGATAATACCTCATTTTTCAGTCTTACTAAAAGTAGAAATCCTGATTTGCCAATTTTTTTAATTTCCTTAACTTATTTTAAACCAGATGCTATCTCCAGGAAAAAAAAAATGATAAATGTGTTAATTTAACTAACTGTGGATGTTTAAGTGCTGTTATAGCTTCTCTTTTTACATGGGTAGGGAGAACAAAGAAGAAAGTTACTAGTAAATATATTAGCAGGAAAATTCCTTAACGCCATTAACAATAACTCAGTAAATCACCTAGCCTTTAACTATCATGTCCATAAAGGAATTATTATTCTACCTTCAGTCATTCATCTGTTCAACAAAGGTTTATAGATTGCCAAGTACTCTACTTAACTGGGGGGAAAGAGATGAAAGATATAGTCCCTGCCTTCAAGGAACTCAGAGCCCAGTGAAAAAGAAAGAAAATAAATACAGCTTGTTAGGTGCCAAGACAGATTTCAGTCATTCTACATGAAGGAAAAGAAAGAGTTATCTGACCAAAGAAGAAGAAGGCAATTGAGGCAAAAGAAACTTCGTAAGCCTTGATAATAAAAGGGCTACAGAAAATGTACAGGCTGAAAGTCAAGGCAGGCTGGAAAGGTAAGTAGAATTTGTGCTAAGCAAGACCTTAAATATTGTGCTGAAGAGTTTGGATATTATCCTGAAATTTAAGAAAAAGGATCATAAGAAGGCTTGTGGCATCAAATTCCTCATTTAGAAAAATTATCTTGGAAGATGAACTTGAAGGTGAAAAGCTTTTGATAAAGACTAAAAACGTGGCTCCTAATATGGAAGACAGTTTCCTATTACTGTAAAAATAAATAGAGGAATTGTTTTAGTTTCCCAGCTGCTAAGATCAGGAATTTATTCTCATGGTTTCAGAGGCTGGAAGGCTTGCTTCCTCCTGGGGTCAGTATCTTCTGGCTGGCCAGCAATCTCTGGGGTTCCTTGGCTTTTCTGTCACATGGAAATGTACATGATGGCACCTTCTCCTTTCTCTTCCAGGTTCTGCTGACTTCCAGCTTCTGGCTGCTCCCCATGGCTTCTCTACCTGTGTGTAATTTCCTTTGCTTATAAGGACTTCAGCCTAATTGGATTAAGACCTACCCTCATTCCATTTGGGCACACCTTAATAATAACATCTTAAAGGTCTTATTTACAAATGAATTCACACCCAAAGGACCAAGAGTTGGTACCTGAAGAGGCCTTTTGTAGGGAATATGATTCAACTCCTCACCCAAAAAAATCACACTTAAGATGACTATTTAGAGAAATTTGCAATACCTTTCCTTCCAATACAAATAATTCTCCATAGAAACTTAGCAAAAAAAAAAGAGCTTAGAAACCAGCTCTTCAAGGTTGAAAATTTAATTTCGAAATTATTAACAGTTAATATCTAATTTTATTTTTAATGGTATTAATGATTGTTCATCATCACCAGATCTTTCCATTTTGCTGGGGGGGTGGGGAGGAACCTAGATTGTGAAATTTCCCAGATATAGTTTGTCCATAAGAAGAGAATTTTCTAAAGCATTTTTTTTACAGACACATAATTTGTGGAGTTTCCCATCAACTAGCCCAGGGAACCCAATGAAAATTCCCTTTCAGTTGTGAGGCAAGGCTCTAAAAAGGACTGGGATGAGGCTAAATGAGAATAGTATTTACCAGAAGTAACTAAAAGAAACATGGCTGGGAAGCATAACCATGTTGAAAGAAGCCAAGGTTGATGTCAGGTAAATGGTACCAAAGAATTCGGTTTAAAGGTATAAAGTGACAATGGAAACAGGAAAACAAAACAGAAAGGTAGACAGCTAAAGTTTAGAAAATAAGACAGAATCAAAGTCAAAAGATGGGTCCAAGCAAATAGATCTAAACCAAAACTTTCTTTCAAAATGACCTTCACTGAAACTGTTTCCATTAACAAACATCCTTCATAGTAAAGTCAAGAGAACTATTCAAAGCTTATCCTATATGACTTCTCAGCAGCAACTGACCTTGTGGGCTAAACTCTAATTATTAAAATGACCTTTTCCTTTGGTTTCCATGTCTCCCAGTCCTGGTCACATATGTTCATTCAATCTTCTGGGAACACCCACATAGTATGAGCATATGGGTTGTTTACAGACACCTTCCTTTTTGATAGAATGAACATCTATTCTTATTAGTCGTTGTCCATGCTGAACCAGTTGTTAAATATATTAAATGTTTTCAGTATCACTCCAGGCTTTTTGTTTTCAGGCTCCTGCTTAGAATCTCTTTTCTTTTTACCTTTCAAACTATAACTGGACAATATAACCCTTTCCCATTGTTTCAAATGCTGTGTTTTGGTTCCTAAACCTAAATCTTCACCCAAATATCTCTCCACACCAGATATATTTCCTACTAATCATTCATCCTCTCCACTTTGAAATCATGCTGTATGGTCTTGCTAACTCCTCTTCATCCTTCACATCTCAGCTTTAGTGTCATTTTCCCTAGGTAGTCTTCTCTAACACCAGCCTTCCAAATCTAGGTCTAGTACCTTCCTCCACTTAGTCTAGTGGAGCATTTATTACACTTTACTAATAATCTGTAATTTGTCTCTATCCCCTACTAAGTTTTAAACTCCATCAGAATAGGGACCATATTTTTTGTGTTCATCATAGTGTATATATATTACTCCATAAATATTTATTGAATAAAGTAATGAATGATTATCAAAATGAAAATGCTTTGGCCTTCCATACAAGCCAGAGCACTAACTAGACTTCTGAATTTTCAAAATAGAATGTTAGCTAAGTCACGTTATCTGTTTTCATGCTATGTTGAACTGTCCTCAATTATTAATAGAAAGCACTAGCATTCTATGCCCTCGTCAAAAAAACTACAACCTCAAAATAGTTGCTCTCCTCTTTCTTTCAGGAATTTAATTGAGAATTTCAGGCAAATTGCCCTAGGAATAATCTCCTAATTACTCTAAGTATTTTGAAGTACCCATTAAGTCTCAAAGGAAGACAGTTTCACATTATTATTTAAAATAAAATGAAATGAAAATAGGAATCAAGTTGGGCTACCAAAATTCTACATATTTAGACCCTCAAAGAATCACCTGAGACTACTGCATTGCAAAATTCCAGGGGCACATAGTGTTCTGTGTGAAAGACACACTCTGTAGCACCTTCACACACACACACAATTCATTGTCTATTTGAATAACATCCTCTGAAATAATGTAAAATGATGGTCCTGGGGTCATCTCCTTTGAGTTGCTCTTTGTGTTAAACTTCTAACTTTTATAAAAAGCTAAACACAGACATAAGAAATTCACTTCAGCATTTTCAGTAAAAAATTTTGTTAATGATATTGCCCTCTTCAATAATCAAAGTCCTCTATATGATGTTCCAGTAGGAGATGTATTTTAGAATTCAGCATTAGCACAAATCCAATACTAAGTTCTTTGAAGAAAAGTAACAAAATAGACAAACTACTATCAAGTCTAGAGGGATATTCTGAAGGCTCCACATCCCTCCCTGTCCCTACTCACCATGCCTCAAAGGAGGAAAACTCCTGCTGTGGATTCATCAAATTCCAAAGAAATATTTAGGTTATAATGCTAGATATCTTTTTGAAATGTCTACCTTCCATGATGCTGGAGATATGAGATATGGCCCAAGTATTTGAACTGCTTGGGAAGAAGTGTCCTTCCCACCTATACCTCATTGCCTCCATCCCCCTTAGAAAGCCAAGTGGGTCATAGGGGAAAGGAGAACTTTAATCTGCCTATTCTGGGAAAAAGAAACCTCCAGAACTAATTAATCTCACCAGCACTAGGAATCCCACTGGGTTTGGAGGCAAAGCTCAAGCTAGAAAACAAATTATATTCATTTCTCTGGTATTGTCTCTGTGGTCATTAATTTTATATGTCGACTTGGCTAAGGTATGGTGCCCAGTTGTTTAGGCAAGCACTAATCTAGGTATTGCTCCAAAGGTATTTTGTTGATGTAATTAACATCTACCATCAGTTGACTTTAAGAATATTGCCCTCTATAATGCTGGTAGGCCTCATCCAATCAGTTGAAAACCTTAAGGGCAAAAACCGAGATATCTGGGGAAAGAAGAAATTCTGCCTCAAGACTACAACATTAGCTCCTATCTGAGTTTCTAACCTGCCAATTTGCCATACAGATTTCAGACATGTCAGTCCCCACAATTGCCTGAGACAATTCCTTAAAACAAATCTAACTATAAAGTTATAATTGGTTCTGTTTCTCTGGAGAATCCTGATACAGTCCCTTATAAACAAATTCCCCTGAGAGATAGCAATGAAAGGGTGGATTGAATCTTTAGTGCACTGCTTTATTTCCATAGAAGTACCTATTTTGACATCCTTAGGAATAGCCAAAGACATTTCAAAAGGGAAAAGTAATAGAGTATTACACAGTAAAATATATTATAAAGCTACAATAAGTGCTAAAATATAGCACTGTCACAAGATTAGATAGATAAATTGAAGCAGGGGAGTGACATAATTAAATTTGCATTTTAAAAGATCACCATGGCAGTGTGGAGAATGGATTAGAAGAAAGCAATAGTAGAAACCAGGATAAGAGTTTGCAAGCTTTTGTGGTAGGCCTGGGAAGAATTTTTGAAACAATGAAAATGGCAGAAGGAATGGACAGATCCAAGAGATATTAAGAAATTAGAATCATCACAACCTGCTGATTGGTGAGATGATGGCAGTGAGAAAGGAAAGAAGTGAGAATGGTGCTAAACTTCCTGAATTCACCACATGGCCGATAATAGTTCCATTTACAGATACTGGAAATGTAATAGAGGGAGAAATTTTAAAGGAAGATAACGAGTAGGGTTTGGGGATACCTTTAGTGTGAGATATCTGTATGATAAACAAATAGAGAGACCAGGGAAAATGTTGAGTTTGAGTTGGGACAGAATTGTGACCTGGAGATTTGGATTTGGGAGTCAGTGGCATATAGATAATTCTTTTTTTTTTTTTTTTACATATCCCCCCCCTTTCTGCTTGCTCTTGTTGTGTTCATTGTGTGTGTGTGTGTGTGTGTGTGTGCTCTTCTGTGTCTGCTTTGTCTCCCCCCGTTGCAGCGACATGCCAAGTCAGCTCACCAGTGAGCGGAGGCCTTCCCCACTCGCGGGCGGCTTGCCCTGCTGGTGGGCAACTCTGCTCTGCTCGTGGGCGGCTCCGTTCTGCTCGTGGGCGACTTGCCCTGCCCATGGCAGCTTTTTGCCCTGCCCACGGCAGCTCTGCCCCGCCCATGGCGGCTTGCCCCCTCAAGGCAGTCTGCCCCGCTCGGAGAGGCCCCCAGAAACTGAACCCGGGGCCTCCCATGTGGTGTACCGGCGCCCTATCCACTGGGCTACAGCCAGCCCCCTAGATAATTCTTAAAGCCATGATATTGCAAAATAGCATCCAAGATAACAAAATAAAATAAACACTAAAAAAAAAAAAAAGCACCCAAGAGAGTGTGTAGAATAAAAAGAGAAGATGGCAGATAAAATTTTGAGGATTACCTAAACAATGGACAGAGGGAGAGAAACTTCCCTCTGTCTGAGAAGGCTGGGTGAAAAGAAATGAGACAGAGAAATTAGATGAAAAATTAGAGAGTGAGCACTAATTTAACTAGGGGAAGAGAGATTTTTCAGAAAGGAAGGGGTGTAATACTGGATCAAAAGTGTCAAGCCCCACCAAAAGGTCAAGTAAAAATAAACAGAACTGAAAAATGTCCATTGGGCTCAACAAGAAGGAAGTCAAAACCTTGACAGGAGTAGTTTAGTGGAGTGAAAGAATGCTATATGGCAACAGATTGAGAAATGAATGCAATAGGGAGTATGGGTGACATTTTCAAGGGGTTCAAATGTAAAGAGGAGAAAAATGATAGAAGGAGGAGCTAATAAAACCAGGGAACATTTATTGATTTGCTTATTTGTTCATTTGTTTAATTGGTTGCTTAGGATTTTTTGTCTGCTTTTTTAAGGTAGGAAGGAATTGAACATGTGTAAATGCTGATGGGAAGGTGTGGTAGCCAGCCACCAAGATAGCTGTCAATGATCCCTGCCTCCTGGTATACATGCCCTTGTCTAGTCCCCTCTGACACGGAATAGGGCTGACCGGTGTTAACAATAGTATAGGTTGGAAATGACAGTGCATAACTTCTAAGATTAGGTCATGAAATACTTTGTGATTTCTGCCTTGCTCCCTTGGATCACGTGGTCTGGGGAAAGCCAACTGTCATGGTGTGAAGACACCAAGCAGCTCAATGGAGAGGTCCATGTTGCATGTGCCAAGCAACTGAGGGCTCCTGCCCAGAGCTATGAGAGTGAGCCATCTTATAAGCAGATCCTCCAACACCAATCAAGCTTTCAGATGACGGATGCCCCAGACAACATCCTGACAGCAGCCTCATGAATGATTCTGAGACAGAATTACCCAGCTTATTGGCTCCAGGATTCCTGGTCCACAGAAACTGTGTGAGATAATACATGTTCATTGTTTTTAGCTGGTAAATTGTTATGTAGCAATAGATAACTAATACAGAAAGCATAATAAAGAAACAGGGAGTTTAAAATGTAAAAGAAAGAGGAGATGATTGATATGCAAGGTATCTGGGGAGGTGGAAGAAAAAAACCTTACCTAAGTAAAATGATCAGCTTCAGATAGGAGAAAGGACACGTCTTTGATTCCGTGGGAGGAAAAGGAGAGGGTGATGGTAGGTCAAGTCAAGTCATTGGTCAGTGATCAGCAGTAAGGAAGCATCTGTCCAATGTTCTAAGTTTTCTCTAATAAGAAGAAAGCAGAATTATTTGTTGAGTGATGAAGGAGTTGAAGAGGTTTAAAGTTTGAAAAGGATAAAGAACTTTTAAGCAGCTGGTGTGGAGAATAAGAAAGACATGACAAGGAAAACAAAGATTTCTCAATAACATTGAGAGCCCACTTGATGTCAGAGATCATAAATTTTTATATAACCAATCTGTGAATTTTGTCCAAAATAGAAGTGAGCTACAGGAGTACCTGTTGGCAAAGGCTCACAAAACAACTCGGATCACACTCAAATTAAGACAAGTTGCCTGCACTGTAGTCTAATCACAGCTTGACAATTAAAAATGGCAGTTAGGATTGAAGAAAAGCACAGTGCTTTATATCAGAAAAAGATGGGGAACTGTGTGGCTAAGGAAATTAATACTAATGCCCCAAATAGCTATGGGCTATTTAACTAGCTTTTTACAAAAGAACAGTCTATCCAATAATGTAGGAAATTATTAGAAATAATTCCTAGATATTATTAATGATTCATTATTTCATGCTTTTGCATCTAAATACCTTTTTCTTCTCTTCTGTCTCTCCCATGTCTTTGAAAGGCAATTATTAATAGAGCCAAATGGAACACTCTCAAATATCTTAAGCATCCATGGAGGCTTATCTCTCTTCATACTTATATTTAATAAACTTTATTCTGCAGAGCTGGCCCATCAAATGTTTTACCCATTTAACACCACATGTAAATAAACTTAATCTAGCTAATAACTGGGAAAATAATTGCTATGATCTAACCCATAAAGTAAACTTTTCCCTTTAAAATAAATACCTATCACTGGAATTCAAATGGCAAAGCAATATTATACAAACCACCTTCAATCTAACTTGTTCTCGTTTGCCTATTTAGATAGTATTTTTTTATTATTGTTTATTTTTTAATAATTTTTTAAGTTCACAATTTATAACCATTGTAGAAAAATAGGAAATAAATGTAAATAAAAGGGAAATATAAAAAATCAATACCAAAAGGTTAAACACACACACATGCACTCATCAAAGAAAGCAGTTTATCAAGACCAATTTTTAGGCAGAAATAAATCCAGCAAGAAAAAGGTGATGTGCTTTGGAAATGCCAATGTATTGCTTTTTCCTTTTGGGGTTCTTGGTACAATAGCTGGAGTGCTGCAGATACACAGTCCCTCTGGCTCACTGAAGAGGGTGTCACTGGTGTCTGGTGCCCAGGGCGAACGCCATGAGGGAGCAGGGGGCACCTGCCCATCTAAGGGCCACATAGATACTATTGTTTTTAATTCCAAGATTAACCAGACTTAGAAAGATTCATAAAATCCCATCCTTCATTAGCTGAACAATAAGCAATGATACCCAAAATATAAATTCTGCTCCCTTTAGTAATCTTATTCATTAACAGATAAAATATTTTATACAAATAAAAATTTTTAGGTCCAAGGTATGAAATGTAATATTTTTCAGCCATGATTATTTTTAAAGAGGCATATTTCTGAAAATACCTTGGGCTTTATTTCAGTAAATAATAACACAAACTAATGCAAACAGATACACTGCCAAGTCATTATTCCCATCTTTATTAAGGCAAATAGTCAACACCACGGACTGACCTGAAGCACTATAAATAATGAGGGTGTTAAACTGAATCCAATGAATAATTCATGAAATCTCTAATTCTTCTACTTTCTTTGGCAGTTCACTCACAGCCAGCTGAAACAATGCAGAATGATTACAAAGATGTATCATCTGTATTGTTAGGGTATAATGCCTTATCTATGAAATTTGCTCATTTATTTAAAAAATAATAATCATCTCAAGGCTACTTTGCATTCCAAATGTTTTCTTCTGTAGAATAACTTTATGCAAATGTACCTTACCGGAGTTTTAAAATGAGATAATATCCAGGGGAAGTCTGCTTCACACTCAAGTCCTGATTTAGGGGTGAACTGGCACTCCCAGGGTAAGATGGCACGTCCTATGGCTTTCAGAGGCACTGTGTTACATTCCTGGTCCACTGCCTCACCAACATGAAGGAGTATAGTATCATAAAAAAGGATCCTGGGAGTTAAGTGAACTGAAAGACTGGTTCTATTTCTGGATCTGCCACATTGGCTTGATTTGACCTCAGCTGAGTAATTAAATTTGTCTAGACTTTTGTCTTTTACTCTATGACATAAGCTTGTGGACTGGAATAACTATGAGATTCTTTCCAATCTTCATATTCAGTGATCTACATCACCCACAAATTGATCTCCTAGCTTCCAGCCACATTCCACTATTTCAAGAACCATGATTACAGAGATACTGTGTTTTGCTCTCCAGCATATCCTCAGTACCTAGCATAGTGCCTGACCCATTGGAGTACTGCAAAAGAAAATCTTTATTGAGTAAATGAATGAACCTAGTCCAATTGAAAAATACAGTACCAATCCCAAGTTTGTTTCTTCTTTCGCATGATTTTTTCATACAGCAAATATTTAGAAATGCCAAAGCCTAAAATACTGACAATAGCTCATAAGAGAATTATTACATTCAGTAACAAATATCTTAGTATACAATTCTCACAAAATTATCAGAGCACCATATCTTCCAAAATATACTGTGGAGCTAGAATTTGAATATGCTTTTCTATTACTCATTGTAGCTAGGTGTTTTAGTTTCCTCATTGCTAAAGCAAATATATACCATGCAATGAGTTGCCCTAAACAATAACAATTTGTTGGCTCACAATTTTGAGGCTAGGAGAAGTTCAAATAAGGGTATCATCAAAGCAATGCTTTCTTTCCAAAGATTGGAATTCTGGGGCTGGCTGCCAGTGATCCTTAGTTCTTGGCTCCTCTGTCACACAGCAATGAATGCACATAGCAACCTCTCCTGTTCTCTCCATTCTCTTCCAGTTTTCATTGACCTTTAACTTGCTTCCCATGGTGCGCTCTCTCTCTCTCTCTCTCTCTCTCTCTCTCTCTCTCTCTCTGCCCCCCCCTTTATCTCTCTCTATGAATTTCATTTTGCTTATAAAGGATTCCAATAATAGGATTAAGACCCATCCTGACTGAGTGAGGCCACACCTTAACTAAAGAAACTCCATCAAAAGTCCTACATACAATGGGTTCACACCCACAAGAATAGATTAAGTTTAAGAACATATCTTTCTCCAAACCACCACCAGACTTAGGAATAGCATGCTGAATAATCAACTGGTTATCCTTTTTGATAGTAGTCCTATTGTAAAACAACAAATTCTCTCCCTCTCCCAACACATACGTATGAAGGCACCTGTACACTTAAACCTATATCTCTCCTCAAAACACAGACACAAAGAATATACACACTAAGAAGAGGCTCAATGTAGCACACCATGGAAGATTCTAGAAGAAAATATTCTGCAGCTCCTGTTGATCTCATGCTTATGAAAGTCCATTTTGTGTTCTATCCCCAGTGTTTGAATCAAACTCTATTCTGTGGATTTCAGTGCCGTGTCCAAGAGTTGAGGACTAACACTTTGTTCCCTCCTCAGGAATCCCTCCTGGCTTAGGCCACCAGTGGTAGGGAGGAACATTTCAAGCTTTGGATTTCAATATGTCAGAAAATTATTCATGCAAATTATTACCACTTAAAAATATAAAAGTAAGACATTTTAGATCTAATAAATGCATCCATAACAGATGCTTTGTACTATATTGTGCTTTGTACAATAATAATACAATATGAAAGATGATAATACAGACCCATAAATTATAGTAGATATTACCAGGACCATTTAATAAATCCATTGTGGTGAACCTTATAGCAGAAACCTCAATATTTATTCTACCACTCTCTCATTAATTAGTAGAAATATAGTTTTAGAAATTTATCTAAGGTCCGGCTGTAGCTCAATTGGTAGGGTGCCGGTTTACCACATGGGAGGCCCTGGGTTCGGTTCCCGGGGCCTCCTTGAGCAGGCAGACCGCCTTGAGAAGGCAAGCCGCCATGGCAGGGCAAAACAGCCATGGGCAGGGCAAGCCGCCGCAGGCAGGGCAAGCCCCCACAGGGAGGACAAGCCGCCCATGAGCAGGACAAGCCGCCCGCGAGCAGGCAAGGCCACTGAGCAGTGAGCTGACTCGGCAGGTTGCCACAATGGGGGGGAGACAAGCAGGCACAGAAGAACGCAAAAAAATCAACACAGCAAGAAAAAGCAGAAAGGGGGGGCTATTAAAAAAAAGAAATTTATCTAAGCTTAAATTCACCAATGATTGGTTCAGGAATGAGTCTGTGGCATATTTATAATTAATAAGAGGTGAGAAAAGGGATGCTAGAAGGTTCTGGAAATGTTTTTTACTTCTAAGACAGAACAGCAAAAATCTGGTATCTCTATATAGTTGGATATGAGCAAGAACACATGTAGTCCAGATTGCAGCTGTCTTAAAATCACAAAGGGAGTTAGACTTACTTAGAAACCAATACTACAGATGGCATAATGGAAAAACAAAAAGAACCTAGGTCCGTGATGACATCAATGAGACAATCAGTTAAACCTGTAGCCTGCCCTGCTTCTCGAGTTACTGTTATTTGAGATAATAAATGTCCTTATTATTTAAGTTAGATAATTCAGGGCTTCTGTTACTTGCAGCCCAAAGAATCCTATCTGATATAATTAGTCTGTTTGTGGAGGTCATCACTACATAATAAAAAAAAACAGAATTTAAAGGATAACAGCAAACCAGTGACAAGTTCAGCCATACATAGCATAGAACAATTGCACACACTAGCCCACTCTGAGCACATAGTATACTAAGTAAATATTACCTATTTAATTTTTCAAGTTTTTCACCTGATTGCTCACAAGCTATTTTTTGGAAAATTTAAATGTGAAAGACTTCCTAGGAATAAAACTTTATATGTCAGTCTAACACTATGGAAAGAGCTTTATGGAAGTAGGAGATGGGAAAGGCCTGTCTGATTTGTCCCTTTGCCTAGGCATGATAGTTTCTTACAACGTATTTCCTCATTAAAATTATACAGAAGATCTCAATCCTGGGGCATTAGTGAATAAGCTGACTTCTAGCTGTGATTGAAATGACATTTTTCCCCCTGAGGAATAGTACTACAAATGAGATCAAGTGAATTACAGAGAGATTTCACCCTACTCTCAGACTCTTGGTCTGCTCCCAGGTGATAATTTCTAAATACAGAGGATTGGAAAAGAGCAAACGTTGTATATCTTTAAGAATAAACCAAAAACTAAGAAGAAATTAAATTCAGCAGAAATAGCTGCTTAATATTGTCAGCTTTAATCCAGCTATGGACAGATACAGATTCCATATGGAAGTAAACTTTCTAAAAGATCATTCTGGTAGGTTCCAAAATTTAACTGAACTACTTAATTGTAAGGGCCATAAAAACAAACCCATTGCCTACTTTTCCTTACTCCCTTACACATATCAATCACACTAAACTAGTCAAGCTTCACACTTTCCTACAATATATTTATTCTTCCATGTATATGACAGTTCCTTTGTCTAGGATGAACTCCATCTTCTCCAACTCTCATTTCTTCTATCCTCCTCTTTTCTTCTCCTCTGCTCTTCTCTCACCTATTCTCTTCCATTCCTCTCTCCTTCAACCACTACCCATCCTTTCATGTCTAATTTATGTTTGACCTCCTGCAGGAGGCCTTTGCTTACCACTCCTCTTCTCTGAATTCTTATGAAGGAAAGCCTGGGCACACAATTCCAATGTGTCTTGATTTCATGAAGCAACATACTATAATAGAAGAACTTTATTCAATTTAAAGCAAGGGTTTAAATCCCAGCTTTGATATTTATTGGCTCTGTGACTTTATAGCAAATCCTCCATCAATAGTTTTATTATTATTATTATTATTATTATTATTATTATTATTATTATTATTATTAAATCCTAGATCTGCTATTTAGTATCTTTATTATCTTGAGCAGACATTTAACCTGTAAGAAACTTAGTTTCCCTATCTATAAAATGAAAATAACATCTGTCCCACTGACCTCATAGAATTGTAAGAATTGAAATAGGATAATGTGTGTTTTGCAATGATTGTACAAATATCCACATGATAAATTCTGGGAGTTGTTAAATACATTCATAAAAAGATTTGTATTAATGTGGGGAAATGCTTCTGTTATCAAATAAACAAGAAAATGTCACAATTGTTCAAATATATGATTACAACTACATGAAATACGCATTTTACAAATGACTATAGAGAAACATAACAAATTGTTAGCAGTTTTCAAGGCAGAGACTAGGGTGAGGCAATGCACCCAGGGCACAAAATTCATGGAGGTACCAATCTCATGCAAGTGTAAGATCAGTCTCTTTAAATTTTGTGCACTTGATAGTATTATGGATATACAGATAAAGTTGCATGCTGGGGCAACACTGATGGGATCAGCAAACACAAAGGAAAGAGCAGTCTTTTCTCCCCAACTCCTGCCTTCCAGTCTACCCTAGTGCCCCCACTGGCAGATCCCAACCGGAAACCAATCAACAACAGAAAATGGCTAGCAGAGTTCCAGTTCCAACATTACAGACTATAGTGGGTAAATTTGTAGCTGAGAAACAATAACCTAATAATTGGGCACACCTATTAACTAAAACTTTCACTAGGAAGAACATGGCTTAATTGTTTTTCTTCTAATTTCCAATCCAATTGTTTCTAAAGATACATTCTAACAAAGGGTGGAGTCCCGACTCCCAGCTAGATTAGGGTGTAGAGCAAAGACTGGAATACTTACATGGATTTAAATGCAGTGGACAGTCTTGCCTTACATTGGGAGTTGCCTGGAATTTTTTAGTCAATATATGATTTTGCAGGTGTAAAATAATCACTATTCCAAAGAAAGAACTCAATGGCGATATAGGCAACATAGTGCTGTGGCTGAGGGCATGGGTGCTAAAGTAGAACTACCTAGCTTCAAGTTTCATCTCCACCATTTACAGCCCAGTGACTTTAGGTAAGTGACTTAACCTCTTTGTGCTTTAGTTTCTTCTTCTATAAGATGAATATAGGGGAGCGGGTATAGCTCAGTGGTTTGAGCACCTGCTTCCCATATACGAGGTCCTGGGTTCAATCCCCAGTACCTC
>PVKH010016351.1:0-15766 GCA_004027955.1 Chaetophractus vellerosus
CATAGACTCTGGTCTCTGGAAGTACACCTAAAACTCTGGCATCAAATATAGGTTTGAATAGAAGAGACAGATGGACCATGAGTGGTGAAGACATATTTCGGTCAGTCTCTGTCACTCTCAGGAGCAAGGGTTCCAAATTAGGGCCCACTGGTAAGGCAAGATATTTAGATTATACAAATGTCACATAAAAAATATGGGGGATTCCCATATCCCCCACTCTCCACACCTCCCACATTTTCCCACATTAACAACATCCTTCATCAGTGAGGTACATTTATTGCAACTGATGAACACATTTTGGAGCATTGCCACTAAGTGTGGGGTAGAGTTTACATTGTAGTTTACACTCTCTTCCACCCAAATCTGTAGGTTATGGCAAGGTTTATAATGGCCTGTATCTGTTGTTGCAGTGTCATTCAGGACAATTCACTTCTTTTTTTTTTTTCCCCCCATTTCTCCTTTTAAGGCCTTCAACTGATTGGATGACATGTCTCTCATTGCCGAAGGCAATCTCCTCAGTTGATTGTAGATTTAATCAGCCATAGATACAATCAACTCCCTGATGATTTAAGTCCACAAACTGTCCTCCCAGTAACAATTAGGCCAGTGCTTGCTTGACCAAACCACTGGGCAACATTGCCTGGCCAAGTTAACGCATGAGCTTAACCATCACAGTCCACCCCTTGTCAATTTGGCAGCCATACACATCACCTCAAACTATACTTAATCTCTAAATGAAAACAATAACAGACACATTTTTTTGCCTAACAATACTCAAATATCCTGATACAACCAGAAATGCACTAAATCTCTCCGGAAAAGGGTGCAAGTCCTTGGGTAATATTCACTCATAAACTTTATATCCTAAAACTTAAATATTACAACATGAAACTAATACAACTTATATGATAGGGGATGATAGGATAGAAAACAAAAGATATTTTCTTCTTGTACATGCGCAAATATACCCAGAAAAAAACAAGGAGTAATAGTCATAACCATTACAGCCCTCGATTTTGTACCTTGTCACATGGTCATAGTCTGTATTTATCACTACTTTCTTCCACTACCCATTCTGTATTCCCTTTTCCCTCAGCAAACACTTGATCTGGCCTTGGTTCTTTGCCTGTGGGGTGACCCAAACCTTCATTCCCGAAGATTCTGGGCCATTGGTAGTCCTGTCTGGATTGGGTTGTTGCAATTTTCCATTGACTTTAATCACAGGCATAGCAATACTAAGAGACACCATAGGGGATCTCCTGTGTTCTTGGCAAACTCTTCTTTACCTCCATTGTGTAGATGCAGTCCTATTTCCCCTTGATAGTTAGGATCAGTCACCCCAGCCAGTATAGTAATTCCCTATTTTGCCTGTTGATTCAGAGGCATGAGGAGCCCAAAGTGATCAGGAGGCAGTCTTAACTTCCATTTCAACGGAATCGTCATTGTGTTTCCTGGTGGAAGTACTCCTCCTTTTGGAACTAAGACCTCTAGACCAGCAGAGCTTAAGGTTGCAGGGACAGGAAGCAAAAAATTTTTCTAGTGATGGGGAGACCAGGAGAGGTCGTCATGTGACAGAAAAGCTAAGGACCAAGGATTACTGGCAGCCAGTCTCAGAACCACACAATCTTTGGGAGAAGGTATCTCCTTGATGATGCCTTGATTTTTTACTTTTCCTAGCCTCAAAGCTGTGAGCCAGTAAACTCCCACTGTTTAAGTAAAAAACGTTTCTGGTGGATCACTAGGTGTAGTAGTGAGTGGTGCCACTCCCATTTCTCTCTTGGTTCCTGAACCTATGAATCCTGGCTATGGGCAAAACAGCACCATAGAGTGCATACTGATTTTGAGCATACACAGCCTCCTGGAGAACATTGTTCCAGTCCTGCAAGGTATTGCCACCTAGTTGGCACCATAATTGTGTCTTCAAAAGGCTAGTCCACTGTTCTATCAATCCAGTTGCTTTAGGATGATGGGGAACATTGTAAGACCAGTGGACTCCGTGAGCAGGTGCCTATTCCCGTACATCATTTGTTGTGAAGTGGTTTTCTTGATCAGAAGCAATGCTCTGTGTACTACCATAACAATGGATAAGGCATTCTGGAAGTCCATAGATAGCGGTTTTGGCAGAAGCATTGAATGCAGGGAAGGCAAACCCATATCCAGAGTATGTGTCTATTCCAGTTAGAACAAATCACTGCCACTTCCATGATACAAATGGTCCAATATAATCAACCTGCCACCAGGTAGCAGGCTGATCACCTCAGGCAATGGTGCCATATTGGGGACTGAGTGTGAGTCTCTGCTGCTGGCAGATTGGGCAGTCAGCAGTGGTTGTAGCCAGGTCGGCCTTGGTGAGGGGAAGTCCATGTTGCTGAGCTCATTCATAATCTCTATTCTTACCACCATGGCCACTTTGTTCATGAGCCAATTGGGCAATGACTAAAGTGGCTAGAGAAAGAGGCTGACTAGGATCCACAGAATGGGTCATCTTATACACTTGATTATTAAACTCCTTCTGCTGAAATCACACTCTGGTGAGCATTCATGTGAGATACAAATATCTTCATGTTTTTTGCCCACTTAGAAAGGTTTATCCACATACCTCTTCCCCAGACCTCTTTGTCACCAATTTTCTAATCATGCTCCTTCCAGGTCCCTAACCATCCAGCCAAACCATTGCCAATAGCCCATGAATCAGAATACAAATGCATCTCCAACCATTTCTCCTTCCAAGCAAAATGAACAACCATCTGCACTGCTCAGAGTTCTGCCCCCTGGGAGGATTTCCCCTCACCAGTGTCCTTCAGAGACATCTCAGAAAGAGGCTACAGGGCTGCAGCGTTCCACTTATAGGTGGTGCCTGCATATTGTGCAGAACCATATGTAAACTAGGTCCAAGTTTTCTCTTCCTCAGAAAACTGATTGTAAGGAACTCCCCAAGAGGCCATAGCTGTGGGCTGGGAAAGAGAAAGTAATGTGGCAGGAGTGGGGGCCATGGGCATTTGGGCCACTTCCTCATGTAATTTACTTGTGCCTTCAGGACCCATGTGAGCCCTGTGTCATATATACCACTTCCATTTTATGAAGGAGTGCTACTGTGCATGCTCATTTTATGGTTTGGCAGGTCAGACAACACCCAGCTCATGATAAAGGTAACACAGGTTTCATGGTAACTTGGTGGCCCATGGTTAAATGTTCAGTATCCACTAAGGCCCAGTAGCAGGCTAAAAGCTATTTCTCTAAAAGAGAATAGTTATCTGCAGAGGATGGTAAGGCTTTGCTCCAAAATCCTAAGGATCTTCTTTGTGATTCTCATATAGGGGCCTGCCAAAGGCTCCAGACAGCACCTCTATCTGCCTCTGGCACTTCCAGCACTATTGGATCTACTGGATCCTATGGCCCAAGTGGCAGAGCAGCTTTCATTGCAGCCTGGACCTGCCTATTTTCTGCATAGGCCAAATAGAAGAGTTGAATGGGGATATGGTGGGAATCACCACCTCTGTATCCTTCAAGTCCTTGTTGGTGACACTGATCTCTGTAATCCCTCCAGGAATTTGATATTGCTTTTGATTTACTGTTTTGCTAGGTAGGGGCAGTTCTCGTGGCTTCTGCTTGGCCTTTCCTACCGTAATAGGGCTCAGCCCACAAGTTAGAGAACCACTGTGGGGATTCTGCCTGTTGCTGAGTATATTTATTCCAACTGCACATTCTGGAATGGGAGAGATAACCACAGAATGGGTCTGGGGACCCACTGGACCCACTGTGAGATGGAACTGCGCTAAAACTCCATCAATCACCTGACCTCCATAAGCCACTGCTCTGACCACATGACTTTTTGGATTTCCTGGAATTAATGTCACTTCTGAGCCAGTGTCTAATAACCCCCAAAATGTCTGATCATTTCCTTTTCCCCAGTGTACACTTACTCTGGTAAAAGGCTATAGGTCTCTTTGAGGAAGACTGGGAGAGATATTAACAGTATAAAGTTTTGGCACTATAACAAAGTCCTTCACCAAGGAGACCCAGCCTTCTCCTCATTCAGGGGTCTCTGGGTCTGTAAACTGTCTAATGTCTGGGAATTGATTAAGGAGCTATGACTCTCTGTTTCCATAATTCACGTTAGACTTTTCTTCACTTAGCCTAGAACTCATCTGCTTATACAGATCAAATAGGATTTTAGAAGACTGCCCAACTATTTTTACGTCTAGGTACCTCATGATCTTTCAGCCAATGCCGTAGGACTCTGTGACTCAAACTATTTTGATTGTGCTTTTGAGTCCGCTGTTTATTGTGGTAGCCATGCCAACTTTGTGTTTGGCGATTAGGTGCTGCTACTTGACTTCTGCCAGCCCAGGATCCCATCATCTCCATTGTGTTTAAGGATCCCAGTTCAGTGACACTAGTCTCCAAGGTAATATCTGACCTATAGAGAAGGGCAGCCACAGAGCTCGTCAGGGACGATGGAGTTAGTCTCACAAATTTATTCCACACAGTCCTGGTGAAAGGTATGTCCTCTGAACATTCCTGGGGTGGGTGGGCAAGTCTTACTTGGAAAATCCATTCTAACATTCCAGTCTCTCTATTCCTTTGGATCCACTCATCTACAGTATACCAGGGAAGTTCTGGTATTTTGACCTCAGTTAATGTCAGCCATCTTTTGATCCATGTTTCAGCTAACCACCCAAACTAACTGTTAGAGCCCTTTCTTTGTTACCTATAAAACTAGCTCTCTTTGTTTCTATAAAACTAGCTCTCTTCCTTTTCTTGGAGATGTTCTTCATAAATGAACATTTTCCAGATTTTATTATTGCCTTAATAAAATCATCACCTTAATTGTCCAAAGCATTTTGTCTCTCATTAAACTGAAGGGCACTGCCTGTGGTCATTGATCACTGTCAAATGAAGAGGTTATAGGAAGACCAAACCAATGACCAGGTATTGTTGGTAATGGTATCTTAGCAAGTTGTCTCAGCTTGAAGAAGACATTTAAGTTGACAGGTGGATTGAACAATCCCTACACAGATTTCCAGCAGGAATTCTTAACACAGTAAGAGGGCATTTGTGATCATGTGACAAAGAACAGGAGATCTTGGTACTTTTGGGCTATAAAATCATTTCATAAAGTTGTTTTATTTATTTATTTTTTTAGAAGGTACCAGGGATTGAACCTAGGACCTTGTACATGGAAAGCCGGTGCTCAGACCACTGAGCTACCCCCACACCCCTATAAAATCATTTCAATGAGACTTCCCATGGAATTATTTCATCTTAGATACAAATTGAGTTAAATTTTGAAAATATAGTCAAAATCTGTTAGAATTGCTTTCTTTTTATTTTTAAAGTCCCACCTCCAAATTTCAGCCCAATCATTGCTACTTGAAAATAAGTGCTTTTGGTTCCATTTATTGCTTTAAGATTTTCATTGTCATTAAATGAACTGCTCTTTTGGGTCTTCACAGTATATTTTAGCAGAAAAATCAACACCATTTATAAAACGGACGTTTTTATTCCATTTATTGCTGTTTTGCTCTAAGGTTTTCAGTAACATTGAATTAATTTCCCTTTCTGAATTTAATAGGATACCTGCTTACCTTTCTTATGAGACAATTGTGTGGGCACTTTAGGCTGTGTTTTTATGATGTCATTTTTTAGAAAAAAGCATTTTATTGAGGCCCCTCTGTATCTTTGAGCTTTAACTCTCTTGATTGATATCTTATTTAAGGCCTATTCTTCACAGTTGGAGACCACCACTCAGTCCCACCCCAATCCCTAGGCTAATTATTACTGTCTCTTTTATATCATCATAGTACTCAATCCTCCCTTATCACTTTGTATTCTTCTTAGTGGCAGCCTAGCTCTGCCTCATAAACAGCTTATGTGACCTTGGACAAGTTGCTACTTAATCTCTCTTTCTAAATAAAAGTGCCTACTTCATTGGGTGAGAGTAAGGATGAAATGGGTTGATGCATGCAAAGCTCTTGAAAGAGTGTTGGCCTATGGTAAACAATAAAAAATGTTAGCTATTACATGCTTTTGTCTCCTTTGTTACATTATGAGCTCTATGAGGCCTGAGAACATTTCTTACTCATTCTGTCTAAGCTCCAGACCCACATGTCCAATTGACTACTTCACATTTCACTTGACTCAACAAAGCATCTCAAATTCATTATGCCCATACTGAACTATTTAGAGATGAAATGACATGTCACCTGGGATTGGTAATCCAAGGAGGAAGGGTTGAGTGTAGGTAGAGATGAAACAAGAATAATCATGTCTTGACAACTGTTGAAGCTGTGATGGGCACATTGGGTTTATTTGATTATTTTCTCAAATGTTGCACTTGTTTTAAGATACATAATAAAAATTTTACATCTCAGTATGTCTATACTGAAAATTTATATTCCATATCTTTCTCTCCCTGTTCAGTAATTGGCCTTTTTTATTCTATAGGTAGATAACAGAATGGTGATGAAAGATTTTTGAGATGGGGAGTTAACAGATGATTTTTAAGTTCTTCCTAGCTCTGTATTCATTGAAAATATGATTGATGTGTTTTGGGAAGATTGTTATTATGGTGGTCATGTACAGGATGGGTTGGAGTGGTGAGAAATAAAAAGAGCTACCCAGTGTGTCAAATAACTTACTAGTGTGTCAAGCCTGAATAAAGGCACATTTTAGCTACACAAGCTACTCTCCCAAGAAAGCCCTTTGCTGTGTGGGTCCTATAAATCTTCTGTACTCTAGTCACATTCCAGCCAGGGGAATATCACCCTCACCTCCCCATTACTGGACCCTGTAACCCAATTGTATATTTATTAATTCATTGAACAAGTGTTTGTTGAAAGATATATTATGTCCTAAGCTCTGTGCTCAGGGCTGGAGGAACCAAGGAAAGTGAAGGCCCTGTACCCTAACCTGGTTCGTAGATAAAAGTCCCTAGATGTCATGTCTTTGCTTAAACAGGGCCAAGTTCCAGGTCATCTGTAAGAGATCAGAGTGAAATTCTGACATGCTTCAAGGCTTATTCTGGCCTGGGGTTTGCCCAGGAAAGTCCAAGGTCCTGGGCAGTTACCAGTCCATGATAATTGTCTAGAGCTTCAGCATGCACTATCAAAAGTGGCCCAGTTTGAATAATAAATTACATGATCACCCTTTCATGATCCAGAATCCATCTAAGAGGACATAAAATTGCCCTGCTGATAACTTGCAAGGAGACAAAGAATACCTCAGAGTCTTTCTGCTTCTATGAAAAGAGATCAGAGTCGGGGTGGGCAGAGGGGAGATTAAGGGGGGTGATGATGTGGAGAGATGAAAAAGCAACAGGTTAACAAAGGTCTAATGAGAGAAAGATTTGGTGCTGAACATCTGCAGGCATGGAAACAATGTGATCCCACTCCATGAAGCAATAAGGAGGAAAATTTACCAAGCTTAAAGCACTTTGATACTGCCAAGTCTAATATACGCAGGGGCATGTACCAATGTAACTAATGCAGTTTTGAAAAGTTCAAAAATATTGAAATAATTTCATCCTGGTTGGAAAACAGCAATAGCAGCAAGAATCCTGGAAGTACCACCCTGGCTGCCCACTCTGTCCCTGGACCCCGGACCTTCCCACAATCCAACACTGGAAGGTAGAACATCTGGCCTAGCTGGCACTAGGCATTTTACACTGCTCTGCTCTAGTCTGTCTTGAGTGACCAGTGTCCACTCCAGGCCTGTGATAACTTACTATTTTGAGTATCACTCCTGGATGCGTCCATAGTCTTCAATGGTGGAAGGGCATGGGGATGACCCAAAATATGAAAGAGAAGAATCAAATTAAAAAACCTGGAAGACTGAACCAAAATAGTGAGAGCAAATGAGAAAATTGCATGTCAGATTCCCGACGTGATGCCCATGTTCAAGCCCAGAAGAGTGAGCAGCCTGTCTCGCTTAGGACCCAACATCTCTGTCATCTATCCCCCCTAAAGCCTGGGTCCTTCTCTTTTCATTATCCAGTGGCACCAGCCCTAGCTCTTTCTCTGATTAGTGCCCAGGGTTTGAGGGAATTTGATGGCCTCTGCCATCACCTTTATCACTGCAATTTCTATTTCAATGTATAGCCAGTAATTGTCATTGAAGTGCCCCATGGCACCAGACTTGGAGGTAGGCATTGTAAAAATTACCTTGAATTTTCTGCCAACCATGCATTAGGCTAATAAGGGTGATTTAATAAACAAAATATCATACAATTGATATGTTTAAACTAGGGACATGTGTGGAGCATTGATCTTCCCGAGAGGATAATAAAATGTTCATTCCACTTTATAGCTCACTTGCGAGGTGGAAATAATCGACATTTACATAAGCTGTGGTGCCCAGTGCTTCCCCTCTGCTCTGGGGCAGGTTAGTGGAGAAGGTTAGGGGTTAGTGTTATTTGCCTATTTTAGGGCTCTGGGCAAGTCATTTTCCCTTTCAATATGTCATTGTCCTCCACTGTCAAATGGGTACAATATGGTGCCAGCCTCCTGAAGGAATTGTTGATGTGGGGGAGGGGGAGGTCACAAATGAGAGATGTGATATGAAAAAGTGTCATGGGAAATCACATTGTCTACAAAAATGAGGTATTGCTGCTAAATTGATAAGATTATGAGAACAAAAGCATTCACTTGTAGTAGATAAATCCTGCACTCCAGACCCAGAATTCCAGGAACTATGAGGGCAAAGGTGAAAGTAAGCAAAGGCAGAATGAACTATATTACTCCATTGAGAACATGAGCTGGAAAATTGTGTTTCAGGCATTAAGAACTTGGACTTGAAAATAAGCATTCTCAAGACCTTAGATACAGAAATAAAAATCACTGCTTTTGCCTTATAGAGTAAGATAACTGACCCAAAGAATTCCCCTTTCACTCATATTATTTAAGGATTATTTGGCAATTAAACTAAAAAATAATAATGGAAAAGTTCCTTATTATACCCTATTTCATTCTATAGAAATTTACTTAATGACACCATGTCACTTAATGACTCATGTCACTTTGTCTCCCTCCATACTTCCTCTTTTTCTTCCCTTACATTCCTTCTCTTTCATCCCACAGGGATGGATCTACCAACCATTATCTGTGAGTCTGGAGGGCAAAGATTTCATGAAAAGTGATTTCGCCATTACCCCTCAGACCCCTCTGCTAATGTTTGCATGGACTCCTGTCTCCCCTGAATTCCAGGGCACTTTGGTAAAACAGCTATGCTCGAGGGTTGAGGCTCCAGATATGCCACAGCTTGCTGTGTGATCTTAGGGAATTCACTTCCCTCTCTGGGCCCAGCTTCTTCACCTGGAAAAATAAAAGTGTGCTTTCTCAGTGATCCTAAGGGTCTTCCTGAGAGAACCCTAGCTTAGTGTAATGCCATGAGCTGTGTTTAGGGAGGCACAGGCAGGCTTAAAGCCAACTGTTTGTCTCGCAACAGAGACCAATCCCTGGAGGGAGAAAGGAGGAGGAATGAAGTACCCATTAGTGAGGTCCCCCCACCCCACCCAAAGGTCACCCCTCCCCACTCAGGGTCCTCAGGTCCTCTGAGTTCTGAGATCAAAGCTCTGCCAGGCTGTTAGTGTGAGGAGAAAAATCTGCCCTAAGTGGGCTTCCAGAAATGATGCTTTTACTGGAAAAACAGCCGGAAGTGTTGCATACCATCCATCAACTCACTCCTCATGCTGGCATGGGCTTTGAATAATATCGAATCTTTCCTCTACATCCTTGAAAAATATTAATTTCCTATCAACCTCCCAGCTTATTTTGCTGCTGACCTTCATGCCCTAGGGAAACTGCTTCATGCCTTTCACTTTTCTTGCCGGGTACTGAAGCAGGAAGCTTGGAGGAAGAGGATTTAAAGGTCTGGCTGATAAAACAAACTCTTTTCACCCTTTCTTACTGTGCTGTCCTTTGAACTGTTTTCACTGAGTGGTTCTCCACCCCATCTCCCCCTGAAATGTGTTAGATCCAGATCCTCACTTTCCCTTGCCTCTGTGACTTCTTCATGTGACTGTTTTTCAGAGCTGTTAGAGAAAGTCCCCTACTCCTTCATTTAAATGAGGACATTGATGATGCAGGGGGTGGAGTGGTTTGCTCAAGTTTAAACAGTGCCCAAGTTCAGACCAAGCATCTTGTCCTTGTGGGCAAAACGTCACAATCCCCTTGAGAACCACATACTGAGAAACTGTTTGCTAGAAAAAGTGATCTTCATAAGCAATTCTCCCAATGAAATTGGACTGTGCCTTTAAAAAAATGAAATGGGAGATGAAAAAGAATGCCAATAAAGATGGAAACTCTGCCCAGGACTTTGGCCACGCATACCTAAAAACCTGAACCCCCTCAGATTTGCCACTCCTCAGATACCAGTGATCACTGTGTGCTAATATTTGTTGACTGCCAGGCATTCTTTTGGACACTATTAGAGACGGATGGTGAAAACTCTCAAAGGCTGGTCAAGCCCTTATGTGCATTTGTTGGTAACATCCATTTGCAATACTGTTCTCTCCAGTGGTTTGGAAAGGCCAGCCAAGGCAGGGTGAAGTGGAGGAAGGGGAGGCTGCAAGGCAGCTGAGCTAGACTCAGCACTTGGTATCTTTCCCTCCACGGGCAGGTGGCCAGTCATGGCTACCACGAAGGAGAATGGAACTCACTATTCCTTAATAAAGAAAAGTCTTGATTTGAGCAAATCAAAAGGCATTGGGAGGAGCAGATGTAGCTCAGCAGTTGAACACCTGCTTTGCATGTATGAGGTTCTGCATTCACTCCCCAGTACTTCTTTAAAAAGGGTGGGTGGGCAGCAGGTGTAGCTCATTTGGTTGAGCACCTGCTTCCCATGTGCAAGGTCCCAGGTTCAATCCCCAGTACCTCCTTAAAAATAGGAAGAGGGGCATTGGGAGCCCCTACCTACTCTGAGAAGGCCATTTTCTAAAAGGAACTGTGGTGTTAGATCTGTGTCCATTAATATAGACACAGTTTCAATTGTCCAATGCCATCTAATAGCCCAAGCAAAGTAAATGGATGGAGTCCCTGGAAAGTTTTGGTGAAGGGGAAGCAGAAGGCTGCTATTCAGGAGGAACACCAGAGGTATTAAAGCTGGTTTGTGGGGTTTTTTGTTTGTTTGTTTGTTTTTTATCTTAATGCAGGAGTTCTTAACCAGGGGTCCATGAGCTTGAATTGAAATAAAAAAAAAAAAAACACAAACCATTATTCTTGTGGGGACTTGTTGGTGTGGGTGTGATATATTTATTAAATAATACACATTACAGTGTGGACTTAGTAAGGGGCCCGTGGTTTTCACCTGACTGGCAGAGGGGCCCATGGAACAAAAAGAGTTAAGAACCCCTGCCTTAATGCAGTCTAAAAATAACTTTTAAGATACAGATCAAGCTCCTTTTTAATTAGCCTGGACCACTTTCCTTCTAATTGCCACCTTTTTAGGAAGCCATCTTAAACCATTTCTCCTTATTAACTTACCAGTGTGACCCACTCCTTAGGAATATCAGAACAAAATCAATACAGTAGGGAAAAATATTTATTTTCTACAGTCATTACCTTGACAGGCAAAACAAAGCATTTTTTCAATTTCATTCAGAAATATATAAAATACATAGACCAATGTGGCCTGCCCAAATGTATATTTAACATGGTAAATATAAGGAATATAAATATCTATAAAAATATAAGTACATCAAAATTTAATCCATCTTCTTCCATTAGCCAGTTATGTAAAGGAAAATAATTTTACTGCTTTAAAGCATAACCAACATTTACTCTCAATAACAACCTTATACCATTGTGTTTCCAAAAATCAGGGCAAGGTAGTACCCGGACTCAATGATCTTTTCTTTTATGGATCAGAGCTAGTAGATTATCATGAAAATGCTGTATCTACTACTGATACATTAAACCAGACTTTTATGAGGCTACTATACAGCATGGAGGTTTCAGAGGAGGCAGTGGTAGGAGATGAACAGCTTGGGAAGGCAATAATTAGAGGCAAAACAAGGTGATGAAATACTTCTGGAGAGTGCAATACAGGTGAGGTAGACTCGTATTCATGAAACACATCCTGATTTCCAGTAGTAACCGTGTCAGTTTTGCATCTTTATGAATAAAAAAACAAAGTCTTTTTTTTTGTTTGTTTTACTCTAGTGATTGTCCTTTGAGTGTGTTTTCAATTTGTGCATTCCTTAGAAAATCTTTGCATGGAACTTTGGAGTTTCTCCCTGAAGGGTGCCAGATGCCTGAGTCAGACTCAAACCCTCCCTTCAGATCCTCTTCAGAAACCCCACCCTCATGCATGCGGAATCTCCCTTGCTCTGGAGGATGCTAAAAAGTCACTTTCTCTTTCTTTCTCTGGGTCTTCCACTATTTCCTAAATGAGGAGAGACTAAAGCAGTTACCGCTGGAAGCCGCGGAAGGCAATAGGGGGATCTCCTTAGCCTTTCTTGCAGTGTTTAGAAGTAGAACGTTGGTCCTTTGCCAGCCTTGAACAAGAACGGGCTTAAGCAGGGAGGCTGTAAAGTTCTGCCACATGACTCTCTCAACTGAAGCCCTGTCTTCAGAAGGGCCCAGGTGATCTGCAGTCAGTGCGTTCGGTTGTGGGTTACTTTCTTCTCTCTGTAGAGCTCAGCTTTCAGCTTGGCGATACGAAAAGACGTTTTAATGCTATTGCTAATGGCCTCCAACCTATTAAAGCAGACAAGAGAAAACAAATGTCACAAAATAAACCTCACTCCTGGCAAAAGAAACATCTAAAATCAGACTCTGGCACAAACAAATCTGAATCTGGTTCTTGAACTTTCACCACCTACCGCAACACCAAGTTAGATAAAACCTCAAGTGGTATCTATTACCAACATGAAAATAAAGCCTGGCTCTTATGCTCAGAGTGGGGTGGGGATAGGGGCAGAGGTCATATCTAAGGGGAACTGAACATTAAATACAATTTTCAAATAAGCCAAAGATGTTCTCTTTTCTTCTCTAGCTCCATCCCAACCACCATCACTGTGGTACTCTGAATGGAGAAACTCAGCATAGGTTTCCAAGGTCATGGGCATCTTCTTAATTACATAATGTGGGAAGTAATAGAATTGGAAGATTGAAAAAGAGAGGAAGCATATAGATAGGCTCAAGCCAAATATTTTATGGAAAGTTTAAAAAAATTGGCAGGTATGTATTTTTTTTTTCTATTTTGCAGGAGAAGGAAAGAGGGAAGAACTGTAACATTGACTTAATAGTTTGTAGCATACAAACCAATAGGAAAAAAATGATTTCCAAATCTGTTTGGAAACTGTGATTTAAATATTATTGTGTGAGGGAGGCATTACTGGCCCTAGATCAGAAATATGGAAACCGAAGTGGCAGGTTAAGTCACAGACAGCTGAGGGCTGTCCCACAAATCAGTAGTAAACAACTCAAGTCGTTCCTGACTGCCAGGCCTGAGCCCAGAACACTTTGATCACAGAACTTCTTGACACTGGATTTCTAGGAAAAGTTTCCATGGACCATAATAGGAAAATGTAGAGCATGAGACATCTGAAAGCATGTTTCCTCCCTTGAGCTTGTGAATTCTAAAATGTTTAGGGTTGGGAAGGTTCACCACCTTATGGCTGCTGATTGTTTAACCTAGACCCCTTCTTCTCTGCCCCCAATTCACGACTGACTAGGAAACAAGCGAGCTTTTTGAAATTACATTGGCTCTCCATCAGATGTTTTTTCCTTATTAAAAGTAAATAAATAAACCCCCAAAATGGCAAATTCTGAGTCTCGCCAACCCTGCCTAAAGGCTTCTTTTCCTTTTGGCCACTTGATTGCTTCTTTTTAAAGAATTTGATTATACGTGACACTGATTTTTTTTTTTTTTTTAAAGAAAAAGCCTTCTCCCTGAACTGATTTCTAACTTCTCAGGGAATGCCATAAGGGCCCTGACTCAGAGAGAAAAAGACTGGACATGAACTAATGACCAAAGTGTTTCTGGATATATTTTTCTTGGAAAATCCACCTTTAGATTGAGTGGGCTGAAGACATCAGTGTGCTGAGTTCACCAAAGTATATAGTGGGCAGCAGCTTACATTCAGAGCTGTTAAGAAAATATTTGAGAAGGATTCCTTTGTTCTTCTTAATCTACAGTATATGAGGATAGCATTTTTATTGCCATTTAAGCCTTTCCCCCAATGACTAGGGGAATAGGTCCTGGAACCATTGGTAACTGGGGCTAGATGTTCTTGTGAGCCTCTTACCTTCTCATTTTTCTTCCTTCCACTAGCTGCTGATGCTTGGAACAATCTTTTCCTTTCTTATGGTTGTCCCCAAGCTTGGAACAATCTTTTCCTTTCTTATGGTTATTCCAGCCTTTCTCCATAGTATCTTGGGTCCTGTTAAAATATACACAGGAAAAACCTTTTGAGCAGTGGTATCTTCAGTTTTACTTGACACTCAGTGACTCCATAAATCTCTTAGAAACAAGAAGCCAGTATTCAAGCAGGAAGAAGGTTGGAAGGCTGTAAAACTGATTGGAAAGCAAAGGTGATTCTACTCACCAGAGTTCTTTTCCTGCTTGGCAAAAATTCCAGCACTTCTTGTCTTTTTGGCTAGCACAGTGGCATCTATTCCTGGGGTCCGCTGTCTTTATAGGAAATAAATCCTTTAAGGATCGCTTGGACCGAGAAGGGCTTCCAAGTCCATAAGGAACAATGTGTCTGTTATCAAAAGAGAGGAAAAATGGATATTAGCATAATTAATAGTCTTCAGAATGACACGTTCTTTGGGGGCAAACTCTGCCGGACGACTCTCCAACAATTTCCAGTGGGTCCATTTTGATTCTCAAGAAATTAAATACTCCCCTTGGAAGTATCGCCTAACAAAGAATTAGGCTCATTGTGTTTGGGGTTTGATTTGATTTTGTTTGGATTTTGGTCATGCCTCACCATAACGGGGCAGTGTAGATACATAAGTGTGCCTTTGTTTATGCCTCTGGGAGGTGAACTTGTGTTCGGGGGAAGAGAGAGAACTGTTTTTCTTCACTCCGGAGGTGGCAGAGAAACCTACGGAATATATTTCCCTTTCTGTCTTGAAATGGGTTTTTCTAAAGGGAAAGTACAGAGGGAGTAGGAGATCCAGGTTCTAGTTCTAGCCCTGCCATAAACTCATTCTTGCCCAAGTGACTTTAACAGGTTGGGTTTCAGTGTTTCTGGAAGTAAAATGAAGGGAGTGAATTATAACTCTCTGTAATCCCTTCTGTCTCGCCAGACTCTACCTTCCCCTGAGAAGCACAGGTTGGACTAACCCACATATGACCTCGGGAACTTACTCCCTGAACCCAGTTAGATCTCTCTGAGAGAACATCCCTTGGAGAGTCCTCCCCACCCCCCGCTTCAAGTTTTTAATCTGAAATGTGCAGCAGGCGCCTGCGTGTCGTCAGCTCATTCCATCTACCCTGTAATGAGAAACCTGAGTCCTGGTGCCTCAGAAGACCTTCCCCACTGTTGCTAAGAACCAAGCTGCCCTGTTATTTTCAGGATTGGGGGTGGGGGGCAGGGGAATTGGCCCCACTGGGGCATTTATATGTTGTCAGAGATGATAACTTCAGAATCCTGACCAGGAGCTCCCCACAAAAGTAATGATAGTATCAGTCTCCAATCTCTTGTGAAGCCAGTAATGACTAGAGTTATGATGCCCTCTAGAGACTCACTCGGGAGTGTTGATCCAGATGATGTCGAGGTGGCAGAAGTAAACACACTCTTTATCCATCAAGGAAG
>PVKH010016352.1:0-15769 GCA_004027955.1 Chaetophractus vellerosus
TAATTTAGGGCTTTTTGAATATTGTAATGTATTTTTGGAATTCAGGGGGTGGAATGTAATGGTTTGAGTTTGATTTAATTATGAATTCCAAAAATATAGATTAGATTATGTTTGTAAGCTGGTCTGTTCATCTGGGCATGATTGAGTTGTGAGTAGGGCGTTAACTGCCACATCAGTGAGATGTTGAGCCCTGCCCCTCAGTGGGTGTGGTGTCAAGTAGAAAAGCAGACTGAGAGAAGCAGAGATTGGAGAGAAGCAGAGAGGAGATTTGGAGAAGGAGATTTGAGAAGCAGTTCTGATGTTGGAGTGAGCTGATCACCGGATAGGCTACAGCTGGCCTTGTGGAGAGATGCAATGCAGAGAGTCTCATAGTCTTCAGCTGAACTCATGAAGGAAACAGAAGCTAAGCCCAGAGAGAAACGCAGCCCCGGGAACAGAGGAACCCGGAAGCCTGATCCCTGGAGACGTTGGCAGCCATCTTCCTCCAACACGTGGTCTTGGGTATGGGAAGAAATTTATGCTTTGTGGCCTGGTAACTGTAAGCTTCTACCCCAAATAAATACACTTTATAAAGACCAACCAATCTTTGGTATATTTCAAAAGGCACGCCTTTGGCTGACCAAAACAGTCAGTATGTCTATGTTTCTGCCAACACCATGCAGTGTTTCCCACTGTAGCTATGTAGTATGTTTTAAATTCAGGTAGTGTGAATCCTTTGATTTCATTTCTCTTTTTCAATATGTATTAGCCTATCCCAGGCCTCTTGAATTTCCAAATAAATTTTATGGTTAGCTTTTCTAATTAAGTAAAAAGTGCTGTGTGAATTTTTATTGGGATTGTATTAAATTTTTAAATCAATTTGGGTAGGATAGAAATCTTAATGAGGTTTAGTCTTCCTATCTATGACCAAGGAATATTTTTCTATTTATTTAAGTCTTTTATTTCCTTTAACAGTGCTGTGTAGTTTTCTGCCTACAAGTCATCTACATCTTTAGTTAAATTTATTCTTAGGTATTTGAGTCTATTAGTTGCTATCATAAATGGGATATTTTTCTTGATTTCCTCCTCAGATTGCTCGTTGTTGGTGTACAGACATGCCACTGACTTTACACATTGACTGTATAACCTGCCAATTTACTGGACTCATTTGTAAAGTGTAGAAGCTTTATTGTAGATTTCTCAAGGATTTCTATGTATAGGATCATGTCATATGCAAATACTGAAATTTTACTTCTTAATTTCTAATTTGGATGTTTTTATATTTTTTCTTGCCTAAGTGTTCAACAAGTATTTCTAACTCAATATTAAATAAGAGCAGTCAATGTGGGCATCCTTGTCTTGTTCCAGATATTATAGGGAAAGCTTTTAGCATTTCATCATTGAATATAATGTTAGTTGTGGGTTTTTCAAATATACCCTTTATCATGTTGAGGAAGTTTCCTTGCATTCCTATAATTCGAAGTGTTTTTATCAGGAATTTGTGCTGTATTTCATCAAATCCTTTTTCTGCATCTATAGAGAGATGATCATGTGGTGTTTTATATTGATCAGGTAATGTGTTTTATTACATTGATTGTAATTTCTTTTGTTGAACCATCCTTGCATACCAAGGATGAAGCCCTTTGGCCATGATGTATAATTCATTTGATGTGTTGTTAAATATAATTAGCAACTATTTTCTTGTGGATTCTCACATCTAGTTTCATTAGAGATATTAGTCTATAGTTTTGCTTTTTGGCATCTTTGTTTGGATTAGGTATTAGGATGATGTTGGCATAATAGAATGTATTAGGCAATGTTGCCTCCACTTGTAATTTTTGGAAGAATTTAAGCAGGATTGGTGTTTGTACTTCCCAGAATTCTTGCTAGAATTCACCTTGAAGTATCTGACCCTGGACTCTTCTTAGTTTGGATGTTTTTGATGAATAATTCTATCTCATTACTTGTGATTGTCTTGTGTTAATCAAGTACATTTTTCTTCAATGTAGGCTGCTTGAGTGTTTTGAGGAATTTGTCCTCTAATTTATCCCTCTTGTTGGCATACAATTTTTCAAAGTATCCTCTTAAGATATGCTATTTTTGTGGGGTAAGTGCTCATATCACCTTTCTTGCTTCTTATTTTATGTATTTGGAACTTCTCTCTTTTTTTCTTTGTTAGTCTAGCTAAGGATTTCTCAATTTTATTAATCTCCTCAAAGAACCAGCTTTTGGTTTTAACTTTTTCTACTGCATTCTTATTTTCAATTTCATTTAGCTCTGATCTAAACTTTGTTATTTCCTTCTCTTTTTTTACTGAATTTGAAAAGATAACTATGAAACTTATTTGGAAGGGCAAGGGACACAGAATATTGTAAAAGAAAAATGAAATCAGAGGAATTACATGACCTGACTTTAAAAGCATACTAAAAGCTACCATGGTCAAAACTGCAAGGTATTGGCACAAAGATGGACATAATGATCAATGGGACAGAACTAAGATTTCTGATATAGATAATATATATCTATGGTCAACTGATATTTGAAAAGGCCACCATGCCCAGTCAACTCAGAGAGAATGGCTTCTTCAACAAACAGTCCTTGGAGAACTGAATTTCCATATCCAAACAATGAGAGGGGAACACCATCTCACACCTTAAACAAAAATCAACTCAAGATGGATCAAAGATCTAAATAAAACAGCCAAAAAAGACTAAAGCTCCTAGAAGATAAATGTAGGAAAGCATCTACAAGATCTTGTGGTAGGAAATGATTTCATAAACTTTATACCCAAAGCATGAACAACAAAAGAAAAAATAGATAAATGGGACCTCCTCAAAATTAAAAAATTTTCACATCAAAGGTGTTTGTCAAGAAAGTGCAAAGGCAGCTTACTCAATGTGAGAAAATATTTAGTAAGCAACTCTCTGATAGGGGCCTAAAATCCAGCATATGTAAAGAAAACCTACATTTCAAAAATAAAAAGATAAACAGCCCATTTAATAAATGGGCAAGTGATTTTATCAGACACTTCTCCAAAGAAGAAATACAAATGGCTAAAATACATATGAAAAGATGCTCAACCTCACTAGCTATTAAGGAAATGCAAACCAAAACTACAATGAGATATCATCTTTCCCCCATTAGACTGGTGGCTATGAAAGAAACAGAGGACTACATGTGTGTGCATTTTGTCCACTTCAGGAGGCCAAGAGGGAGGTAAGCAGAAGAAAAACTTAGGTGGAGAGGGAAGTTTGCTCATACTGGCACAGCTGAAGTCTGCTCCAAACAGGCAAGCAAGCATGGTTGTTCTTTATTTGCAGAGTTATTCATACACTACAGTTATCACTTAAATGTTACACAAAAGGAAAACAAAATGCTACTCATCAGAGTCGTTTCTCCTGTGCCTTGGGAATATGTGTGCTAAGGCAAGGACTTTATGAATTAGATACAAGGCATACTGAGCTGGGAGACAAAAGGCTCTATGAGCTAATAGCTGATTCAATAGTTGAGCCACTGCCTGGGCAGTTTGGCACTGCCCAAGTCTTAATCTTCACAGGTGGCTGCCCAAGTCTTAACCCTTACACTCCACCCCTGAGGGAAGTGGCTTTAGTAGCTGTGGGGGTACATTGCAACCAAACACCACAGCAGCAATATAGATAGTAATAACATGGAAGTAGGCACTGTAAGCCTATTTGAGTTCCTCCAAGAGCCTATTTCCAAGTACCTAGGGACTCCCACTACTCTTGTACAGGGTCTACCTGTGATTTCTGGATATTTTGTATTTCATGGTTCATTTCTTGCAGGTCTCCTTGAATGGATTTTTTTATTATCAGGAATATATACATAACATTCACTATGTACTAATACATGTTCCCCCTTGTACTGCAGTAAGTAAATCTAGGGCCATGTGGTTTTGTAACACAACATGGTGAATTTGATCAGTTTTTTCTGTTAACTGGGCAATTGTATATTCTGAATCATTCAGGGTTTGGGCAGTGTGACATGCTAAGTCTTCTACATCTTATTCAACTTTGATGGCCCCTCCCCCAGGAAGGAGAATAGCTAGTGGGTAAAACCATGAGGGTGTCTTTTTGGTCCTGTGCCATCTATGATATGCTGTGTCCCAATTTGGGGGTTTCTGATCTAGAGTGCAAACAATGTGACTGGAATAATGGGGCATCCCCAAGAACAATGCCCTCTCCAATCAGCTAGGAGGTATGGCCACCCATGGGGCCCACAGACCCACAGGTATCCAGCCAGAAACCTGTTGGTAGGTTTGGTTCCAGTATACAGCTGGCCATTCCACCTTCAGGAACTGCCTACCACTACTTGGGTAGTGTTGCACAAATTTGGAGGTACTTCCCCTGCTAGTCTTTTGGGATCTCCATTTTGTTTTATACACTTTGGGGCAATGCTCTGCAGTTCAACATGTTCAGCAGGGAGACACCCCCATCCATAATACTGGGCATAGCCAAATTATGGAGGACACAGATTCATGTCTCAGTAGAGAAATTTCTCAGCATGTCACCAAACTGCTTCTAATTTTGCTGTTTGGTCAGCCATCTCCAAACATGTCCAATTGTCCTGTGTTGCAGGAGTGATACTCCAGGCCAAACCATTGGCTGAACTGGTCAGCAGATCAGTGCACACCCAGCAGCAGGACACAAACACTTGAGCATATACATGTGCCTAAGCCAGCAAGCTATTAGCAGAACTGCTAGGGGTGGTAAGACAAATGTGTAAGTGTAACTAGGAGAGGCAATCATGCCCATCTAACAGGACACATCCCAGCTGGTTGTCCTTAGACAGCAAAGTGCCACTTTGTGGTGTACACTCAGGGTGAGTATAATGAACCCTCAGCCTTTCTGGCACAGCTGGTGAGACACTCTCTTCAACCTGTAACAGGATAAGGGAACTCATGTTGTGCCATAATGCCAGAATGAATGTACCTTTCAGTACGGTGGCCATGCTGGCAGGCATGGTCACCATAAACCTTAGTGGTCATACATCAGTAATACAAGGTTAACACCTTGTTACAGTTAATTGATGCTGTGCCCCATCTCCCTGGGTGCCACCAGAACTACCCATCAAACATGGGGAGACTTTAAAGTCCAGGGCCATGACACAGAGACTGTTTCTTCTATGTGAATTATGGAGGGTTCTGACAGCAGTACTTACCCTCCCTGCACTTGAGGTTTTAACAGTGGATCCATCATAGTGACCTGTAATTGAATGGGGGAAACTGCACACTGCAGCAGGGTTTCTATTGGTGCCACTCCTCCCTGCCAGAGTCGTTCATTTAAACATTGTACTACCAACCAAAGGTGATCATACCACACCAGAAAGTTTTGTGTTCCTTGGGTTGTGGCCCACAGGCCCATTTTAAGAAGGCCATTATAACGTTCAATCATGCTAGCTGCTAAAGGATTGTAGGGCACATGATATACCCATTCTACACCCTGTCAGAGGGCCCATTGCTGAACTATTTTCCCATTGAAATGGGAACCTCTGTCACTTTCTATAGTCAATGGCCAGCCATACATGGCACACAGCTGTTGTAATGCTCACACAGTCACAGCTTGTGTTGCCTGAGCACAGGGTACACATACAGCAGACCTGTGAGTGGGACATGGCCTTGCTTAATCCAACCCTTAATCCTGGGCAGTAGTTTTCAATGTGACATCAAACATTGGGGACATGCATGGCACACTGCCCATGTGGCCTCCACATTCACAGCCAACCCCCAAAGGTGTACAACCTTCATTATTGTGGGGACTCCAGCATGTAGGAGTTTTCAGTGTAGCCACATGGCTGTGTCCTGAACACTATTTACCCACAAGGTAAGCTTAGTCAACTTATCTGCTTCATCATTGCTTTGATGCAAAAGGGGGCAGTGAGCAGCTACATGGCATACTGTCACTTCTATATAAAACCCCCATCCAAATTGGTATTCCCACATAGAACCTCCACACAGGGGCCAATGGGCTAGTGACCAATCCATGTGCTTCCATTCCAGAAGCTACAGGGTAAGACCTTTAAATACTGTCCAACTCTCAGTACATATCACTAAGGGGCCAGCTTCATGGCCCACTATGAGCTACACAGCCCTCAATTCAGCCCATTGGCTGCTTTGACCAAACTCTAATTCATACCAAATGGTATCAGTTAGAGGGCACACTGTTACAGCAGTCCATTGAGCTGCCTGTTCAGTATACTGGCTCCATCAGTATATCATGCCTGTTCCAGCTTTGTATGGGGGAACTTCCCTTGTGGGGACTTTCAAGGTGGTCTCTGATCCAGTGTCCCAGCATATGTCAAAAGACATACAACTTGCTGCAACTCTTTACTCAATTTGCTGGGAGGAAATGTGCTTCTCTGTTCCAAATAGACCCCCCCCCACTTAGCCAGTGTCACCATCTGGAACATTCCAGTTCATGGCTAGGAGATCCAATTCAGCATCCATCCCTTTATAGGGTAGGTGTTGAATACCTTTTCTGGGGCTTTCCAGCATATGGTTTCAGTACACTGTGCTCCAGCACACATGGCTGCCAATTGCTTCTCTATGAGACTATAGTTCTTCTCCACTTGTCTTGATAGCTGACTCCAAAATCCTAGTGGCTGTCACAGCTGCTCAGTCCATTGCCATAAGTCTCAACCATAACCTTCTTCTGTAATGTGCACATCTAATTCAAACGGGCAACTGGGGTCAGACACTAACAAAGTTTGGGCTTGCTTAACAGCCCTTTTGGCTTGTATGAAGGCCTGCTCAGCCTTGTCAGACTAGTCCCATTCACTTCTTTTCTTTGTTAATGTATATAAAGGCTTTAGGACCTGTGCCAATTGGAGAATAAATGTCCACCAGTAACCCAGGAGTCCCAAAAATATCTGCAGCCCTTTCTTTGCTGTGGAGCATGGGAAAGATTGAATCATCAATTACTGCTTCAGGAATTACTTTTGTCTTACTCTACCATACAATACCCAAGAATTTGACAGACAATCCAGTCCCTTTCAATTTGTCCCAATTTATCATCCATTCTTGACTTTTGAGGTGGGTGACCAGAGTGGGAACAGCAACCTCCAAATCTACAGGAGAATCAGAGGTTAGCATTTCATCATCAATATAATGATACACCTGAACAGTATGGGCATGTGACCACTTTTCTACGTCTTTAGCCAATAAGCCATGACAAATGGTGGGACTGTGAACATAGCCCATGGGCAATACAGTAAAATTCCACTGTTGGCCTTCCCACATGTAGGCAAACTGATCCTGTGCTACATCAGCAATGGCAATAGAGAAAAAGACATTTTCAAAGTCCAAGACAAAATGATAAGTTCCCAGTGTCAAAGTCAAGGTTTAGGGTTAGGGTTAGGGTTAGGGTTAGCATAAGTGTTAGGAATAGGGATAGCATAAGGGAAGGGTTAGGTTTTGCATTAGCGGAAGTGTTAGGTTAGGGTTAGGGTTACAGTTAGCATTAGGGTTATAGTTAGTGTTATTGTTAGGGTTAGGTTTACCATTAGGGTTAGGGTTAGATTTAAGATTAGGTTTAGTGTTAGGGTCAGGATTAATATTAGGTTAAGGGATAGGTTTATGGTTAGGTTTAGGGTTAGGGTTATCATTATGGTTAGGGTTATGTTTAGGGTTAGGGTTAGGGTTAGGGTGAAGTTTTGCATTAGCGGTAGGGTTTGGTTTAAGGTTAGGGTTATGGTTAGCATTAGGTTTACAGTTAGGGTTAGGGTTAGGGTTGGGATAGGGATTGGGTTAGGTAAGGATTAGAGTTAGCATTATGGTTAAGGTTAGGTTTAGCATTAGGGTTAATGTTAGGGTTAGGGTTAGGGTTAGAGTTAATGTTAGGGTTTAGGGTTAGGGTTAGGGTAAGGGTTAGGGATAGGTTTAGATTTGGCTTTACAGTTAGGGGTAGGGTTAAGATAAGAGTTAGGGATAGGGATAGGGTTAGGTTTAGGCTTAGGGGTAGGGTTAGGGTTAGGTTTAGTGTAGGATTTCTGTTAGTCGTAGATTTGGTGTTAGTGTTCGGTTTAGGGTTAGGGATAGGGATAGCATTAGGGTTCAGGTTAGGGTAGGGGAAGGGTTAAGATTAGGTTTAGGGTTAGGTTAGGTTTTGTGATAGCAGTAGGGTTAGGGTTAGTGTTTGTGTTAGGGTTATTGATAGGGATACCGCTAGCTTAGGGTTAGGATTACAGTTAGTGTTAGGGTTAGGGTTATGGTAAGATTTAGGGTTAGGGTCAGCATTAGGGTCAAGATTAATGTTAGGTTTAGGGATAGATTTATGTAAGATTAGGGTTAGGTTTAGGGTTAGGATATGGGTTAGGAATAGGTTTTAGTTAGGGTCAGGTTTAAGTTTGCATTAGCGGTTGGGTTAGGGTTAGGGTTAGGGTTATGTTTAGCATTAGGTTTATGGTTAGGGTGAGGGTTAGGGTTAGAGATAGTTAGGGTTAGGGTTAGGGTAGGGCTAGGGATAGGGTTAGGCTTAGGGTTAGGGTTAGGTTTAGGCTTAGGGTAGGCTTCCTGTTAGTGGTAGAGTTAGTGTTCAGTTTGGGTTTAGGGTTAAGGATAGCGTTAGGTTTCAGGTTAGGGTTAGGTTTAGGTTAGATTTTGTGTTAGTTGTAGGGTTAGGGTTAGTGTTTGTGTTAGGGTTATTGATCAGGATACCATTAGTTTAGGGTTAGGTTTAGGGTTAGTGTTAGTGTTAGGGTTAGGGTTAGATTTAGGGTTAGGGTTAGCATTAGGGTCAGGAATAATGTTAGTTTTAGGGATAGGTTTGTGGTTAGGTTTAGGGTTATGGTTAGAGTTAGGTTTAGGGATAGGTTATGGGTTAGGAGTAGGGATAGAGTTAGGGTAAGGATTAAGTTTGCATTAGCTTGGTTAGGGTTTGGTTGGGGTTAAGTTTAGGGTTATTGTTAGCATTAGGGTTATAGTTAGGTTTAGGGTTAGGGTTAGAGTTAGGGTTAGTGTTAGGGTTAGATTTAGGGTTATGGTTAGTGTTAGGTTCAGGATTAATGTTAGGTTAAGGGGTAGCTTTAGGGTTAGGTTTTGGGTTAGGTTTATCGTTATGGTGAGGGTTATGTTTAGGGTTAGGTTTAGATTTAGGGATAGCGATAGGTTAGGGTTAGATTTAGGGTTAGGATAAGGGTTAGGTATAGGAATAGGGTTAGGGTTAGGTTTAGTGTAAGGCTTAGGTTTAGGGTTAGTGAAGGTTTTAGGGTTAGGATTATGGTCAGGGATTGGGTTTGGGATAGGATTAATGTTAGATTAAGGGTAAGGGTTAGCATTAGGGTCAAATTAGGGTCAGGGTTAGGGATAGGGATAGGCTTAGGGTTAAGATTAGACAGGGTAAGTGTTAGGGACTAGTTTAGAGTTAGGGTTAGTAATAGGTTGTGGGTTAGGTATAGGGTTAGGTTTATTGTTAGGTTTATGTGTTAGGGTTAGGGTTAGTGATAGGGTTAGGGTAGGTTTTGTGTTAACAGTAGGTTTAGGGTTAATGTTAGGGTTAGTGTTAAGGATAGGGAAAGTGTTAGGGTTAGGGTAAGGGTTACAGTAAGGTTTTGGGATAGGCATAGGGATTGGTTAAAGGATAGGGTTAGTGTTAGGGTTAGGTTTAGGTTTAGGATAAGCATTGGGGTTAGGGAAAAGTTTAGGGATAGGATTATGGGTAGGGAGTGGGTGTGGGTTAGGGTTAGGTTTAGATTTAGGTTTAGGGTTAGTGATAGGTATATGGTTAGGTTTATGTTTAGGTTTGAGTTTGGGGTTAGGTTTAGATTTAGGGATAATGATAGGTTTGGGTTAGGGTGAGGGTTAGGATAAGGGTTAGGGGTAGTGATAGGATTTGGGTTAGGGTTTGGGTTAGTTATAGGGTTAGGGTTAGGTTAGGATTAGAGTTAGCATTAGGATTAGGGTTATGTTTAACATTAAGGTTACTGTTAGGGCTAGGGTTAGGGTTAGAATTAGTGTTAGGGGTTAAGGTTATAGTAAGAGTTAGGGATGGTATTTGGTTTAGGTTTAGGTTTAGGGATAGGTTTAGGATAAGAGTTAGGGATAGGGATAGGGTAAGTATTAGGCTTAGGCTTAGGGTTAGGGTTAGGGTTAGCATTAGGGTTAGGGAAGAGTTTGGGGATAGGATTACAGATAGGGAGTTTATTTGGGTTAGGGTTTGGGTTAGATTTAGGTTTAGGTTTAGGCTTAGCATTAGGGTAAGATTAGCATTAGGGTTAGCATTAGGCATATGGTTAGGTTTAGGGTTAGGGTTGAGTTTAGGATTAGGTTAAGATTTAGGGATAGAGTTAGGATAAGAGTTAGGGATAACCATAGGATTATGGTTAGGCTTAGGGTTCAGGTTAGAGTTAGGTTTAGGTGTTAGGGTTAGGCATATGTTTAGGGTTAGGGTTAGTGATAGGGTTAGGTTTATGGTTAGGGTAGGTTTTCTGTTAGTGGTAGGTTTAGGGTTAGGTTTAGGGAAAGGTTAGGGTTAGGGTTTGGGTTAGGTTTAGGGTAGGATTTGTGTTAGTGGTAGGGTTATGGAAAGTATTTGTGTTAGGGTTAGGGATCTGGATAGAGTTAGTTTTGGTTTAGAGTTAGGGATAGGGTTAGGGTGAGATTTATTGTTAGGGTTAGCATAAGGGTCAGGATTAATGTTAGGTTAAGGGATAGGTTTAGGTTTAGGGTAAGTTTTAGATTTAGGGATATCGATAGGTTAGGGTTAGTGTTAGGGTTAGGATAAAGGTTAGGTATAGGGATAGGGTTAGGGTTAGCATTAGAGTTAGGAATAAGGATTGAGTTAGGTTAGGATTAGATTTAGTGTTAGGGTTAGGGATATGTTTAGGGTTAGGGATAGGTTTTCCGTGAGCAGTAGGGTTAGGGTTAGGGTTAGGCAAAGGTTAGGTTGGTTTAGTGTAAGGGTTAGGTTTAGGGTTAGGGTAGGTTTTGTGTTAGCGGTAGGTTTAGGTTTAGTGCTGTATTAGGTTTAGGGATCAGGATAGCATTAGGTTAGGGTCAGGATTAGGGTTAGAGTTAAGGTTAGGGTTAGCGTCAGGGTTAGGGTTAGCGTCAGGGTTAGGGTTAGGGTAAGCGTTTGTGTAAGGGAAGAGTTTAGGGATAGGATTACAGATAGGGAGTAGGTTTGGGTTAGAGTTAGGTTTAGATTTAAGTTTAGGTTTTGTGTTAGGGTCAGATTAGGGTTAGGTTTAGCCATAGGGATATGGTTAGGTTTAGGGTTATTATTAGGTTTAGGGTTAGGTTTAGATTTAGGGATAGCAATAGGTTAGGATTAGGGTTAGGGTTATGATAACAGTTAGGGGTAGGGATAAGATTAGGGTTACAGTTAGGTTTAGGGATAGGGATAGGGTTAGGTTAGGATTAGAGTTAGGGTAAATTTAGGGTTAGGTTTAGCATTAGGGTTAATGTTAGGGTTTGAGTTAGGGTTAGAATTAGTGTTAGGTTTTAGGGTTAGGGTTAGGGTTAGTGTTAGTGTTAGGGATGAGTTTAGTGATAGAATAACAGATAGCGAGTGGGTTAGGATTAGGTTTAGGGTTAGATTTAACTTTAGGTTTAGTGTTAAGGTCAGATTAGGGTTAGGGTTATCAATAGGGATTTGGTTAGGGTTAGGATTAGGATTGGGTGTAGGGTTAGGGTAAGGATGAAGGTTAGGGGTAGATATAAGATTAGGGTTAGGGTTAGGGTTAGGGATAGGGTTAGGTTAGGATTAGAGTTACTGTTAGGTTTAGCATTATGGTTTAAGTTAGGGTGATGTTTAGGGTTAGAATTAGTCTTCAGGGTTAGGGTTAGAGTAAGGGTTAGGGAGAGGGTTAGGTTTAGGTTTAGGGTTAGGTTTAGGTGTTAGTGTTAGCCATAAGATTAGGCTTAGGTTAGTGTTAGTGTTAGTGTTAGTGTTAGTGTTAGTGTTTGGGTTAGGGTTAGGGTTAGGGTTAGGGTTAGGGTTAGGGTTAGGGACAGTGATAGGATTAGTTTAGTATTAGAGTTTGTGTTATGGTTAGGGTTAGGTTTAGCATTAGGATTAATGTTAGAGTTAGGGTTAGGGTTAGAATTAGTGTTAGGGGTGAGGTTTAGGTTAAGGGTTAGGGATAGGGTTAGGTTTACATTTAGTTTTAGGGTTAAGTTTAGGATACAAGTTAGGGATAGGGATTGGGATAGGTCTAGGGTTAGGGTTAGGTTTAGGTGTTAGGTTTAGCCAGAGTTTTAGGGTTAGAGATAGGGTTAGGGTTATGGTTAGGAATGGTTTTCTGTTAGTGGTTGGGTAAGTGTTAGTGTTCGAGTTAGGGTTAGGGGATAGGGATAGAGTTATGTTAGATTTTGTGTTTGTAGTAGATTTAGGGTTAGTGTTTGTGTTAGGGTTAGGGATCTGTATAGCATTAGTATAGGGTTAGGGATAGGGTATGAGTTATGGTCAGAATTAATGTTAGGTTTAGGAATAGGTTTATGGTTAGGTTTAGGTTTATGGTTAGGGTTAGACTTAGGGGTAGGGTTAGGGTTAGAGTTAGGGTTAGGTTAAGCATTAGGGTCATAATTAATGTTAGGTTTAGGGATAAGTTTACATTTTGGGTTAGGGTTAGGGTTAGGGTTAGAGTTAGGGTTAGGTTAAGCATTAGGATCATGATTAATGTTAGGTTTAGGGATAAGTTTACATTTTGGGTTAGGGTTAGGGTTAGGGTTAGGGTTAGGGTTAGGCTTAGGGTTAGGGTAAGGGTTAGGAATAGAGATAGGGTTAGAGTAAGGTTTAGGTTTTGCATTACTGGTAGGGTAAGAGTTAGGGTTAGGGTTTTGTTTAACATTATGTTTATGGTTAGTGTTAGGGTTAGTGTTAAGGTTAAAGTTAGGTTTAGGGTTAGGGTTAGATTTAGGGTTATGGTTAGTGTTAGGGACAGAATTAATGTTAGGTTTAGGGATAGCTTTAGGATTAGGTTTAGGGTTATGGTTAAGGTTAGGGTTAGTGTTATGTTTAGGGTTAGGGTAAGGGTTAGGGTTTGCATTAGGGTTAGAGTTAGGGTTAGGTTTAGAGTTAGGGTTAGTGTTAGGGTTAGATTTAGGGTTAGGGTTAGCATTTGAGTCAGAATTAATGTTAGATTAAAGGATAGATTTAGGGTTAAGTTTAGGGTTAATGTTATCGTTATGGTTAGGGTTACATTTAAGGTTAGTTTTGATTTAAAATTAGAAATAGATTATGTTTAGGGTTAGGGTTAGGATAAGTGTTGGGTATAAGGATAGGTTTAGGCTTAGAGTTAGGGTTAAGGGATTAGGGATAGGGTTAGAGTTAGGTAGGATTAGATTTAGTTTCAGGGTTAGGGATAGGTTTAGGTATAGGGATAGGTTTTCCACTAGCAGTAAGGCTAGGGTAGGTTTGGGATAGGTTAGGGTTAGGGTTAGGTTTAGGTTTAGGGTAGGCTTTGTGTTACTGGGAAGGTTAGGGATAGTGTTTGTTTTAGAGTTAGGGATCAGGTTAGCATTAGTTTAGGGTTAGGGTTAGGGTTAGGGATAGAGGTAGAGTTAGGATTAGGGTTAGATTTAGTGTTAGCTTTAGTGTTAGTTTCAGGATTAATGTTAGTAGGGATAGTTTTATGGTTAGGTTTAGGGTTAGGTTTATTGTTATAGTTAGGTTTCTGTTTAGGGTTAGGCTTAGAATTAGGGATAGCAATAGATAAGGAGTAGTGTTATGGTTATTATAAGGGTTAGGTGAAGGGATAGGGTTAGGCTTAAGGATAGGGATAGATTTAGGTTTGGATAAAAGTTAGTGTTAGGGTTAGGTATAGGTTTAGGGTTAGGGATAGTTTTTGTCTTAGTGGTAGGGTTAGGGTTTTGTTTAGGGAAAGGTTAGGGTTAGGGTAGGTTTTGTGTTAGTGGTAGGGTTAGGTTTAGTGTTTGTGTTAGGGTTAGGGATCAGAGTAGCATTAGTTTAGGGTTAGTGTTAGGGTTAGACTTAGGGTTAGGGTTAGGGTTAGCGTTAGGGTCATGATTAACATTAGGTTTAGGGATAGGTTTATGGTTAGGTTTATGGTTTCAGTTAGGGTTATTTTAGGGTTATGTTTAGGGCTAGGATAAATGTTAGGAATAGGGATAGGGTTAGGGTTAGGGATAGGATTAGGTTTTTCATTAGCAGTAGGGTTCGGGTTAGGGTTAGGGTATGGTTAGCATTAGGGTTACAGTTATGTTTAGGGATAGTGTTAGGGTTAGGGTTAGGTTTTAGGGTTAGATTTAAGGTTAGGCTTAGTGTTAGGGTTAAGATTAATGTTAGGTTAAGGGATAGGTTTAGGTTTAGGTTTAGGTTTAGGTTTAGTGTTACCTTTATGATTAGGGTTAGGTTTAGGGTTAAATTTAGGTTTAGGAATAGCAATTAGGATTAGATAGAGTTAGGATTAGGATGAGGGTTAGGTATAGGGATAGTGTTAGGTTTAGTGTTAGGGTTAAGGATATGGATAGAGGTAGGGTTAGGATTAGTTTTAAGGCTCGATTTAGGATAAGGGTTACGTTTAGGGTTAGGGAAGGCTTTAGGTTTAGGATTACAGTTAAGGATTGGGTTTGGGTTGGGATTAGTGTTAGATAAAGCATAAGGGTTAGTGTTAGGATCAAATTAGGGTTAGGGTTAGAGTTAGGGTTATTTTTAGGGTTAGAATTAGGGTTAGGGTTAGTTTTAAGACAGGATTAATGTTAGGTTTAAGGATAGGTTTAGGGTTAGGTTGAAATTTAGGGATAGCAATAGGTAGGGTTAGGTTTTGGGTTAGGATATGACTTAGGCATATGGAAAGGGTTAGGGTTAGGATTAGAGTTAGGACTAGGGATAGAGTTAAGTTAGGATTAGAGTTAGTGTTAGGGTTAGGGATAGGTTTATTGTTAGGGATAGGTTTTGTGTTAACAGTAGGTTTAGGGTTAGGTTTAGGGAAAGGTTAGCATTAGGGTTAAGGTTAGGGTAGGTTTTGTGTTAGCATTAGGGTTAGGGTTAATGTTTTTGTTAGCATTAGGGATCAGGATAGAATTGGTTTAGGGTTAAGGTTAGGTTTAGAATTTGGTTTAGGGTAGGATTAGAGTTTGGGTTAGAGTTAGCATTAGGGTCAGGATTAATGTTAGGTTTAGGGATAGGTTTAATTTTATGGTTATGGTTAGGGTTAGGGTTAGCATTAGGTTTACAGTTAGGGTTGGGTTTAGGGTTAGAGTTAGGGTTAAGTTAGGTTTTGTGTTAGTGGTAGGGTTAGGGTTATTGTTCAGGTTAGGTTTAGAGATAGGGATAGCATTAGATTTCAGGTTAGGGTTGGGGTTAGGGTAAGGGTTAGGTATAGGGAAAGGTTAGGGTTAGGGTTAGGGTTAGGTTTAGGGTTCGGGTAGGTTTTGTGTTAGGTTTATGGTTTATGGTTAGCATTAAGTTGAGAGTTATGGTTTGGGTTAGATTTAGGGTTGGGGTTAGGGTTAGGTTCAGGATTAATGTTTGGTTAAGGGATAGCTTTAGCTTTAGGTTTAGGGGGAGTGTTATCTTTATGGTTAGGGTTAGGTTTAGGGTTAAGTTTAGGTTTAGGAATAGTGATAGGTTAGGGTTAGAGTTATTGTTACAATAAGGGTTAGGTATAGTGTTCTAGTCAGGGTTCTCTCGGGAAACAGAATCAACACGAGATCTCTGTTAAAAATATAAGATTTTATAAGAGTCTCTCACGTGACCGTGGGGATACACAAGTCCAGGTTCCGCTGGCAGGCTGCAAGCCAGGGTCTCCGATGAAAGACTGATGAAGGGTCCTCGATGAGTTTGCTCCGATGAAAGACTGATGAAGTGTCATC